>MU388406.1:0-53232 GCA_022578535.1 Jackrogersella minutella
CACAGGATGATTCCCTACGCATACCTCGTGGGGAGCAACGACTTGGGGGATCACTTCCGCCGCCACACTTATTTGAGGTTGTTGTGGGTGGCGGAGAATTAGCCGCAGGTGTAGATAAAAGAGGTCTTTCATTATGTCAAACGAAACTCCAGCTCTGCCCTCACTGAAGGTACTCTGGACGTCCTTCGGACGTAAACACAATCATCATCATATCCATTTAGTTGGCATAAGACTATAGCTCCATCACGATTAGTAACTGTACTTCCAGCAACCCCTGACCTCTACAGGCACCCAAAAAAGCTTACTTCTAGTTGGTTAGACGCCTCTGAAGATCACTGTGAGAGCCTCAATGCTTACAGGATCAAAAGGCCTGCGCTATCGCCAATGTATAGTTACCGGTTTTGTGGAGGCTGTAGTCTTATGCCAATTAATGAGATACCTCACAATTGCAGAGTCTCTCTTATTTTGATATTATTACATGCATTTATGGGAATATCAAGTCTTAAATGCCGAGTTTCTAACAGGTTCCCAGTTTACCAATTACCCAAATTGAATACCTTGCTTGGACACCTGCAGTTCGAGATAATTTTGGTTCATGACTACATTGGTATCTGGGGAGCCCTTGAAGTATGCGACCGTTCCCTGTTGATATTCACCAATGCTATTAGATAAAAAAAAAAAAAGTCTACTACCTAGGTAGAAAAGTGTAGAGAAAGGGATTATATCAAAAAGAATGGCAAAAACATACAACACCAGGGATTCGCTGGTCGTCACCGACCCAACTACTGACCTAGCGATATTTGGCTTATCTATGGGAGAGCGGACGGGATCCCGAGTTTTCCAAATTCTATGGTCGTATGTGCTTACCTGGTGTGATGTCAAGATATATATGTTGATTTCCATACCGCCACCACTCCGCAACTGACCTGCGCTTATAAATTGATGCGTGTGTTTCTGGTCGGTCTGAATCTTACTCTTACATCTGCACCTATGGACAACCCCATATTTCTACTCAAATTTAATGATATCAGGATCTAACAGTACGGTTACACCTTATTAGGCAAGCCAAGATACTTCATATATTGAATTCACTTTTTCACAGAGTATTAAACGTTGAGGACCTCATAGATTACTACTTAGATACCTAGGTACCTAAGACTTTGATCTCCGGTGAGCAAGGAGATTCCCGTCAAGATGCAGCATCGTCGACCAATGATACAGGGAGGGGTGACCAAGCTGGGAAAAGGTCTTGGGTGCATGCCCCCCATCCCCGCTAATTAAAACGGCGAAATTGCCCAGATCTATGGTTCTGTAGCTCTGATTGGCTGATAATCGAGAATCCCTGTTCCGACCCCTGACTCTTTTCATGGAGAGCGTGCAAGACATCGATGGTTGACTGGTCACTCATCGTTGCCACAAGTCTTATGAAGCGCTGTATGATAATGACAAGTGGTGCGCGAATGAGACTCGGGTAGCATGAGGCATCAAAATGTTGCGACTTGGCAGCTTGGATAGAAGATAGACTTCAATTTTCCAAGGTCAAGATCAGCGTAAAAGGTCCAGACAAGTACATATTTCAGCAAAACGCCGAGAGATTCAGAGCCGCAATCTATTGCGTAGCATCTTCATGCTCAAATAGGAAGTCAAAGATCTCTGCTGCAAGGGCTGAACAGGAAGTGGCACAGATTTAAGGAGATATGTGGCTCTGCTGTCGCGTCGGGCAGTGGGGTTCCTTGTCACCATGGCCCTGGCGAGAGATCCTATTTGATCCGATCGTCTGTTTAAGCTCACAAGGCCCGATTCCTTAAGAGCCCCCTCGGACACAGAATAAGAAGGTCCCAATCTCCAACTCGGTATGCCCGCCCACATGCTACAACCACATGCTGGAAAGGAACCGTTATCATATCTTCTTTTGAGTGAAGGGGTCTTGAGACCCTGGTCATTCTTCCCACGAATCCTATTGGTGTGCCTGTTGTCCCTCTTTCAATCTTCATGCGACCTTCTGCGATTGCTAATAAAAGGCAGGGACGCTGCTCCGAACGTATGGTGTCGCGATGGATTCAGATCTAATCTGGACCACCACACATATTAATTTTTATTTATTTCCCTAGTACCTATATTGTCAAGTTCGTAGGCGTCTAGAAATCCAATCTCTTCGTTGCTACAACTTCGTAGCGACTATCACATAATGCGCCATAGCGTTGCTTTTTCGGCCCTTGCTCTCGCGGCAGGGTCTCTCGCGGCCGACTGCAACGGCCATGCTGAGCTTTGCGACCGACCGTACAGCAATATTACTTTTGCAGGGGCGCACAACTCTCCGTTCGTCGGGATCAGTCTTTCAGACAACCAGTTCACAACACCAACAGATCAGTTGAACCAGGGCATAAGATTCCTGCAGGGGCAAACTCAGGATAAGGATGGATTACCTGAGATGTGCCATACTTCATGCATATTGGAGGACGCCGGCTCGTTGCAAGACTACCTGAGCGGTATAAAAACCTGGGTCGACGACAATCCGAATGAAGTCATTACACTACTCATTACGAACCCCGATGCGATTGACATCACCTTATATGGCGATGCATTTAATACTACTGGGCTGGAATCGTACGTCTTCATACCAGATGGGCAGCTCGCCTTGGCCGATTGGCCCACACTAGGAGATATGATTTCAAGCGGTACAAGAGTTGTGGTATTCATGGGTACGATTTATTTTATACGGTAGATACGTACCTAATAGGAAAAGCTGACAAGATGTAGACTACAACATGGATACATCCAAGGTACCCTATATCCTCGATGAATTCGGATACTGGTTTGAGACCCCATTCTCCCCTACGAAAGACAACTTCATCCAGTGCAACGTCGACAGGCCAGCGGGGGCTTCAGCCGACGGTCGAATGTTTCTAGCTAACCACAACCTAAATGTCGAGATTTTACCAGACGTCTTGATCCCGGACCCGGAACAAGCATCTGATACGAATTCCATGGCAAATATTACTTCGCAGACAGACATCTGTGTGCAAAACTACGGCCGTAACCCGAATGTAGTACTGGTGAGTGTACCTGCATGCAGCTAGCCATTTAAATAAAGATATTAGACCGAAATTTGCTAATAGCTCGGCAGCTTGACTTCGTCAGTGTGGGAGACGCCGTAGCCATGCAGGACCAGCTTAATGGATTCTAGATCTATTAAAAGCTAACAGGGACACGAGAAGTCTCACGATAACGATGATGACTCGATCTTTCTTGCATCCTGCACTTTCCAACGTTGCACCTACTTCATCGAATGTCGAAACAACAGTCTATATATGGGGAATGGGGCCGTTTAGTCGTGGCGGATGTATTATTCAATGTATATATCTTTTTTATTATTACTTTGAGGAGGTTCGATACGATGTTATATTTTTTTTATGTGCGAATTTTTGTCGGCAATCTGTCAAGCATCAGAAGCGTTGGAACTTATTAGTTATACAATATAAATTCTCAATAATCGGCGTACCAAAGGAACTTGGAAGAATTGTATCATAGTCAGCGTTCAACGGGCTATAGAAACCACGTACCTGGAAAGGATATCACTGAATAAGAGTTAAGGTTACTTGAGTCTCAACTGGTAGAACATACCCTAGGTATTTCACTTTCAAGCTTACCCAATTGCCATGTAGATCCACATCGCTCCTCATCATTCATCTTGACTCTCAAAAGTTGAAGCGAAAGACTACTGCTTCTCTTAACTTTTACAAGGGTCGTATTTTAGATATCGAAGTAATGATAGAGATTGAAGATGTCGGAAATCGGCAGTGTAAAAGTCGCACAAAGTGACCAATCGTAAAGTGGTAGCTAAAAATATGTTCATCTTCAACATCCGCGGGCGGCAGTCCGGCAGTTGAAGTGGGTCTTACAGGGGTTACGGCGGTTGACGGGCTTCCCAAGTGGCCATCACACCCAATCAAACCCTCCGCATTACAGAGATCTTCTAAAAGCGACCAATCAGCGTCGAGGAAGGTCTACGAAATAGGACATGCAGTTTGGCGCCGACGTGCTGTTTCAATATCCAATGGACAGGCACATCACAACGCCTTTAGATCTGAAGGCACCGGTGGCATGGGTATGGATTTTATTCAAATAGACCATCGTCGCTAAAGAATTCAATGTGTCAATTAGATACTACCACAAACCCCTTCCCCCTTTCTCTCCCTACCTACTATGAGCGTTATATTCTTTTCCTTTTCTTAAATATTCTTATAATAAAAATTACATTTATTTATACTGTGTTTTAATATCACTGCTTAATAGGACATCTATCCTTAGCTTGACGTTGGGTGATTCCTACAGAAATATGAGGTCATTTAATATGCTCGGCCAGCTGGGTCTGGTTTTATCCTTCTTCGTCGCCTCATCACAGGCACAGGATGCTAGTAGCACTTCATCCAACACGACCGCTGGCTCGGTCTTCATCACACCGACGCAGGATCTCGCCTTCTCCCTCAACGTACCCAGCGATTCCACCACGGACCTATACTTCTCCATGATCATGTTATCAAGTACGAGTTGGGGAGCCGTGGGTCTTGGATCCAACCACATGGCCGGCGCGCTGATGCTGGTGGTTTACCCTTCGGCATCGGGGAAGAACGTGACATTGTCGCCGCGCATCGCAACTGGCCACACGGAGCCCGTTTACGCACCTGATATCAAGATCGAGGCGCTCGCTGGAACCGGGCTCGATAACGACACGTTCATTTTCAATGGGAAGTGCAGCAACTGTCGCTCCTGGTTCGATGGATCGGGTAAGATTAACGTCGTGAGCAAATCTCAGAATATGCTGTACGCTACGGGTGAGGCCCGCAGTTATCTCACCACTGACGCGTTCGATGCACCGCTGAAGATGCACTATAACTATGGTACCTTCACGATGGACATGGTACACGCTACGGGACCGGGAGGCGTTCCGACGATCGATAGGTCGGTGAATAGCAAGCTGGTTGCTACGGTGCAGGGCCTATCCAAGGAAGGCAAGAAGGACTTGGTGGCTATGGCTCACGCGGTCATCATGGTGCTCGTCTTTGTAGGGTTGTTCCCTTTTGGTAGCTTCGTTCTACGCTTCGGGGGTTGGGTTCGCTGGCATGGTATCAACCAGACATTCGCTCTCCTTCTGGCTTTCATTGGTTCGATTCTCGGCTTCGTCATCAGCAAGACTTATAATAGGGTACGTCGGCTCGCATGAGACGTAATGAGAAATAGGGGAGTATACTAACTTGTACACAGTCTAAGAAGTTCAACACCGCCCATCAGGTCATCGGTCTTTTGATCTTCATCTTCATCTTCGTTCAATTCGCTCTGGGCTTCATGCACCACCGCACCTTCAAGAAGACGAAGGAGACGACTAAGCTGGCCCCTATTCACAGGTGGATGGGTCGTATACTCCTCACCATGGGGGCTGTCAACGGATTCCTGTAAGCTACCTACCTTATTCCCGTCAACTCCCTATTCTAGTCGCTAACTTAGAAACGCAGTGGTTTCAAACTCGCCCAGTCGCCAGAGTATGAGTACGTGCTCGCAGCACTGACACTCGTCATCTTCCCCTCCATGGTTCTTATCCTCGTCGTGAAGAGGTGCCTCAAGAAGAGGTGGAACAAGAGCAAGAACGAGACCGGCTACGATCTGGAGCCCTGGCGCCGACCAGACGTCCAGGCCGAGTACGCGGTCCCGCCTACTACGCAGGCACAGGCGCCGCCGGGTCAGAACGTGAGTATACCGGGCATGAGCACGTACATGCCGTATCAGCCTCACGGGACGAGGACGACGGAACTTGGACCCCAGCAGAATACTAGGGAATATGTATGAGAGACGAACATGGTGCATGACTAATGAATTGGGTTTGACTGGTACAACGTGTATCATATAGGCGTTTTGAAAACTGTGGGCGTAACATGCTGTTGGGTTTTCGTTTGTTTGCATATGAAGTTTCAAGATTCATTGAGTGGCGGTAGAGGACTGAATGTAGACCGAATGTGGAATATGTTGAGAACAAGATCATTCTTGTATATTATTTCTATGAGGTTGATTTGTTACACTTGGCGGTGCGCGCGAAAGGGGTAGAATAAACTGAGTGCTGAACCTAAGATGGTTAGCGAGATACTTAGCGAGACCTAGAACGTTACCAAGAATGCAGAATACGAATTCATCGCGTGTTCCTGAGAACCTAAAAGCTGTTCGTATGACCGCTACGCATAGTGGCTATAACTCGGAGATAGTAGGCAGCGTGCGAGTCATTATCACATGAATCCATTTACCGCATCAAAAGTAGCTTTATTGACATCTCCAGAGGACCGAACCATATACCCAGCTCTCCTGGCATTATAAACGAAAGTTGTAGATCGTAAAAGAGGCTGTATTGGTAAAGGGTTAACGATTATTACAGTGTAGTGATATGAGCACTGTAAATATCGCACTGTACAATTTACCCCTATTTCGACCCGCTGGCTCCTTCATTCCTACGAAATAATTCAGTAAGACCTTGACATCCGATAAAATATGACGAGTACTCAGATAAGCGACAGCACATTGCGGAAATATTATCTCGCAATATTTCTACTGATTCACACCTTCCCGGTTGGTTACCCATGAAAAGCTATTCTGTGCGCCAGATACGCGACCATACAAGGTGCAAGTCAACGAATCTAGATAGTAGTTCAAAGTTATCAAGAATTAGACGAAATACGAATTCGCCTAGAAGGCAACGTCACATGTTTCTGAGGCTTAAGTTAATCAATTACTTAACCAGAGGATTTGCTGTACATATAAAATAATAGCTATGTCGGACGGTATTTCAAATTAACCGTAGCCTACCATGGACGAATCACGGTCAGGGGTTCTGGTAAAATACGTAGAACGCACGCGAGCCAGTCAACATCCTCTTCAACGCTTAAAGGGATGTTAACTTAATTGCCATCGTCAATTTCAAGGATTTCTCAAACTCAGCATATAGTCAATGGTTCAAGTGGTATGATGCACAGAAATCAATCTATTCAGGCACATATCGGAAGAACTGGATGGTATGTTAGCCTATCATTGTCACTCAATCCAGAAAATAGACGCACCGAGCCAGTATGTAGACAGGATAGATCCAAGTTCTACCTATTTACTCCAAGCTGACGTCGTGTGATTTTGTTTACCAACCGATCCTTTAGCTTACGTCTCCACGAAGCCTTGTCAGGCCTGGCCTCTGTTCTCTACGGTCTAGAAAGGCCTCTTGTACCGGTTGAATTGAGGCTATATACACTTATGGCACCTTAAGAGGAGCTCTGCCAAATCTGTCTATTGACATCAGGTATTTGGTTCTCGCTCTGGCTTGTCAATGTCCAAGCTACGACAGCTTATAGCCTCTGGACTTCACTGTTACTATTATTAGAAACCACGAGACCAATCGATATTAGATCCATCTGGAGAGATTTTCGTCATACGTGATAGATCTACAAAAGAACGTCCCTGGAATTACATCAGAGACGGTCTTCTGGCGGTACAGGACAATTCCAAAATCGCAGCTTTTAACCAAACACCGAAATGGCTTGTAGTATTCGAAGCCTCTGGCTCATCATAGGCCTCCTTGCCTTAAGAGCTCTTGCGCAATGCAGCAGTTATGGTGTCGATTATGTGAATGGAGGTTCATACGACATTGATTCGTCTTCAAATAATAATTTTACCTTTACGACAATATTCCAGGGTATAGACATGGCTTCACAGATGACAATGATATCCATGTGCTAACTTTCGGTAGGCTGTGATCAGGAGTCTGTGACGCCAATCCTCATAGATCCTAGCGGCGGTCAGCATTCATGCTCTGCAGTAGATACAACACCTGCTGGACAGCAGGTAACTTCTACATGGTAAGACTCTACCAGCTTCATATAGCGTCAATTGATATCTTATGATAATCTAGTGAAATCGAGTACTCTGCCATGTCTTCCGGTTTATATAAGATTATTATACAAGGAGCGAGCATAGGTGTTCAGAGGACGATCGCCCTTACGGCTGGCACTCCATCTACGATCACCTTCACTGTGAGGATTCATCTACCAGACCTACGGAACGCTCAGTCCTGATGCTAACACATGAAAGGCTACCCCCACTGTGATAATTGGCGTGACTAGCACCCCCAACGCAACAAGTATCTATGCCACATTAAACAATATAAGAGAGTGATTCTAACTCAGTTGTAGCGGTATACAAAACCATTGAACAGACCCAGACAGTAACCTTGAAACCTGGAACGGTCAAGGCACCTTGTGATGGGATTACGCAGACGGTGACTATAACGCCGGTAGCACCAACAGTGACTACCATATACACAATCACCCGGACCATCACGGACCAGAAAACTACATCACACTCGACTACCACGGTGACGAAGACGGCGTCTTGCCACTATCTACCAACTCTAACTCTCCCCGTACCAGACCCTACACCTACCATATGTATCGGGCTCGCCTGTCTCCCGCCCATCATCCCACCTGGACTCATCGGAAATCCCGGTGTAGCGATCTCCGATACGGCTTTGGAGACGAGCATGCGGGGTGTAGCTGCTGTAGAATCTCTAGCGGTGACTACTATTACCGTTACCGAGACCACAGTTACTATCACAAGCACCAGTTTTACTACAGTTCCGGCTGAGACGACGACAGAGGATGGTGAGTAAACCAAGTGATACCTTTAATAGAAGGCTGTGACACTAACGGAATATTTATAGTTTACCAAACGATCACGGCCACGATGTAAGTAGCTGACGAGAAGATTATATATTTTTGCTAATACGACGTTCTGTAGAACCCCTCCTCCCACGACAGTATGTGACGACGAGCGACCACCTTCCACCATCACCATCACCAGGCCCGTGGGTGTCGTCACACAGACGGACGTTAGCTACGATACCACTCATATCAAACCTACAGTCTGGATTGGGTATGTATCCCTGTCCTAATCTCTCATTTAACGTTACCTGAACATCATTTATGGGCTATTCATGTCTTATGATATTCGGTAGTCGACTATTCATCTAATTATCCTCACATCATATTCAAGGCATATGCTTTATTTCCCTTTCTCATAAAGTTTGGGTTTCAGGAGTGCAACATAATACGGCTAACTGAATATCTAGGGAGACCAGATATACAACGTCGACTGATAAGGCAAGCGCTACGTCCTGCATGAACCATGGAGGTTGGTACGGAGCCGATGAGTTCGCGCCGACGGCGACAGCTTCATGAGGGCATTTTCCCTCTAGTGATCGCCGTGAAGAGGAATGCCAGGGTGAGGCGGGAGCAATACGTACCTATTCTAATAGGTAAGGAAGGTCTGTGGAATCTTCTGCCAGAAGTCCCTAAGGAGGTGATCAAGCTATTTGAGTAAATTACCCACATTTTACGAGGAACATTAGAAGATTATATTTACCTGTTGTTGGTATTCGGGTATTCGGGGAAGCAGAGTACGTAATGATATGCTTAGTCATCATGTACGCATTTGATAGTGGTGTTTTGGCCAGGCAGTGGCCATGAACCCTTACCCACGACCCCCTTCATGCCCCCTAATATACGGCGTTCCTGAGCCGCAAGGGACCTGCATAGCTGGATTACCCGGCTGCCAGGGCTACCCGTTTTACTTATATCGAGCCCTGTTTCCCTTCCAAAGCTGCTGGAGCTGTTGAGCCAGGAGGGCGATGGCGAGGGCGACGATAGGGGCGACGAGGGGCAGAACGGAAATACAGGGGCTACACCCCCTGTAAACACCCCTGTAATTTAGGTGGGTATACCAAGTCAAGTCGTCAAAAACGTCAAGTATTTACGTTTTTTTGATATTTGACTTGACTTGAACAAATCGAGTATGGCTTCAAGTTTGACTTGTTTGACTTGATGGATACCCTGTCAGGAAAGACTATTTCAATATAAAAATAGGGGCAATTATTGGAGAAAGGGGCTGAGGGGTAAGTTCTCCAAGGGGTTTGAAGCTCACCAACCCCGCAGTGGGACAGTACTAATATGGGACCCAAATGCGGGGTAGTATGGGGGTAATTTCTTGAAAACGCGACGCGATCTTGTCCCTTTATTTAGCAGTTCTTATACACATCAACTTCATGACTTTCACCAATAACCTCATTGCAAATATATTTCAACAGGTCAAAATAATTATCCTAGCCTTCTAAAAGGATTGGACATACGAACAACGAACCCACAAGAAACCAAAGCCATGGCGCCCCCAACGATCCTCGCGCATAAATCCTCCTTCCTCACAGCCCAGACGCTTCAACTCTCCCAATCCCTCGCCCCGAGCGCATCGTGGCGAACCTCGAACCCGGCATCCGCGGAGGGCGGACTGAGCGACCGGCTGGTAGACGAGGTGCTGTACCGCGCGAACCACACGCTCCTGCAGCACGCGCGCCGCGTGTACGCCCCGCAGGCGAGCCGGCACGTGGCCGAGCAGATCGAGGTCCTGTACCTGGAGGCTGCGGAGAAAGCCGTGCGCGGGGACAATGGCAGTGGCGGGGGTGACGAGGAGGAGGGTTCGGAGGGGGGCAGAGCAAAGGGCGATGAGGAGGCTAGGTTTTTGCGGGTGGGCGCTGATTTCGGTATTCTCGCGATTCTTATGAGGTGGCATTGAAGATGAAGCAGCCGGCTAACTACCCCTAGCATCCGACGACGTGATAGCCACTCTCCCAAGTGCATGGGACCTCCACTCGCCCAGCCAGGCCGATGCCCATCCCGCGGAGGCGAACCGCTATGCTGACCTCGCCTCCTCGCTGACCGCACTCTCCGCACAGCGCAAGGAAGCGCGTTCACGCCTCGATCGCTTACGTCATATGCGTGCCTTGCTAGCCCCTCTTACTTCTATTTCCGAAAATGCCGGAGGGGATAGCGTTGTGGAGGGTAGAGACAAGGTCCAACCTAACCTCATAACGCGTGATGGCGAGCTTGAGAAGGAACTCGAACGGATGCGCATGCTCCTTGTGCGTGTCGCCTCTCGCGTTGCGCAGTTACCCGACCCAGAGGCGGAATCTAGTGAAGATGTTGCCATGGAGGATCTGGAGGTTGTGGAGAAAGGCAAGGTTGAGAGGTTGCTTGACGAGCTTTGAGGACGTGCGCTATGTCTGAAGGGGATATAATTCCTGCTCGTTTGATGGTCATCCTTAGGAGCTCAAAAATACGGCGTTGGGGAGTGCTGCGGTCTGGCAGCTGGCTGGTTGATTTACTCACAACATGGTTGTAGATGATACCCCTAGAGTTTATGAATATATGAGTCTGATAATAATGTTTCGGACACTATTATGATGAAAATAGGACGCAATTGCCTGGCCTCCGCGGATATCATGAGTGAAAATCGGAATGTGAATATGACCCTGACTCAAACACAAGACAAGACATCGAGTGTAGTAAAGGCCAAGAGGTTACTTAAAAAGTTATCATATTCAAATTATGAGTGGCGTTCTGAGTAATCTGCTTAACAACTACCCCAAAATACATACTGGCCTTGACTTGGGTTTATGTTTCTACCC
This sequence comes from Jackrogersella minutella, assembly GCA_022578535.1. Classification (NCBI taxonomy): domain Eukaryota; kingdom Fungi; phylum Ascomycota; class Sordariomycetes; order Xylariales; family Hypoxylaceae; genus Jackrogersella; species Jackrogersella minutella. The sequence continues at coordinate 11,543 of MU388406.1, forward strand.
ATAAACCCAACTCGAGCAGCTCGGGTATCCCAACTTTTGAAACCCAACAGTTAATCAATCTTTCCATAACCAATACGTCATAATTCATAACCCATAAGTCCTTTAGTGAGTTGGGGGTACTAATGACAAGATGCTCTTCCTCCTCTGTTCGTTGCTCCCCTCGAGCGTGGCATCTTTTGAACTATCGTCAACATCGAGGCCCATGGAGCTCTTGGGTTCGTCTTGCTTGACTTCGGTTCCATCTTCCTTCTCGTCCTCCCCGTAATATTCCTTGTCGTCTTTATCGTCCTTGTCCTTGGCATATGGATTCGGACGGACTACGCGGAGCTTCACGGTCTCTTTATCCTTGTCCTCATCCGAGACCTTGTAGTAGACACGTAGACCGACTGTAGCGACCGCATTCCACGGATTACTCTCAAATTCGTCCGGTTCTTCTTCCAGCGGCCCCGTTCGTGGCGGAGGGGGAGGTGGTATGGGATCAGTAGCGCGATGTTCGAGTTCGATATCCAAAGCTCCGTCGCTGATCTCGGAGACAGATGAAACATCGCTCTCATCAGAAAATGCGTCTTCTGAATCTTCATCTTGGTCATGGTCTAGTTCTTTCTCTGGTTCATCATCTTCATCTGACTCAGCTTTGTTTTCAACTTTAGTAGAAGTCTCATCCGGCTTCGGCTCCTCGGGCTCCTTGGAGGTTTCGGCCGGAAGCTCTTCAGATTTTGGTGACACATGCGCGGAAGATTCATCAGGCTCTATAGATGGCGTCTCCGTTTTCAGATCAACTGTAGGATCAGAATCTGGTCCTTTGGAATCCGGCTCTGGGGATGGGCTTTGGAAGATCACTTGGACGTGCTTATCCTCTCTCCCTAAGGGCTCTTCTTTGGGATCGTCATCCTCTTTGGCAGCTCGTTTAGCCTTTAATTTCTCAGCTTTTGCAGCCATCTTGGCTTGTACCTTGGCCTTAGCTTTAACCTTCTTCGCCTGATGCTTATCATGATCTTTGACGCGGAGGTAATGTTGTCGGTTCCGATTATCCATAATCTTTTTCTTGAGTGCCTGACGTTCCTTGTCCTTTTTGCGCTTCTCTGCCTCTTTTCGCGCTTTCTTTTCCTCGGGGGTCTCGATGACCTTCCCTTTGCTGTGAGCTAGATCGTATGACATCCCCACGGCAACTAATTTATCCCTGCGAGCTCGCGCGTTATTTCGTACCACCTCCTCTATCGGTAGCTTCTCCATGTCGCGAGTCGCATTGATCTTCAGCAAGACCGTATATTCTCCTTCTTCGAGGTCAAGCTCGACGTTGATTGAGCGGTCCTGACTATACGAGCTAATGCTACGGACGACATAATCTTCTTGACCATTCTTGTGCAAGCGAAAATTCATTTTGAATCGGTATTGACCTTCAAGACCACAATAGTACCGATCGTCAAGTTGTGAAAGCACAATGACAACTGGGCCGGTCTTGGCAAGAGAGAAAGCGAAATAGGTGTCGTGGTAGTCCAGCGTCCAGGGAACCGAGAATGTAGTCCAAAGGGAGGTAACTTTCCACTCCGGTCCGAAAAGTCGAATTCGATCAAAGGCCTGATACTTTCGAAGCAGATCATCGTACGAAATCCAAAAATTGCCATCGTCCCCAAACTGATGGTTGAGCTTGATTAGCCATTCGGCGGTCCATTCTTTGCTGCCGTCAGACCAAGCACCTTTCCACTCTCCCTTACCCCAAGGATTCTTCAGAAGAACAAGCCGCTGTCCATCTATATCTACAGCCTTCATAATCGAATAAGCATGAAGTTCAAAGATTCCCTTGCGTTCACCCCAGACAACCCCCCACACTCCGGTATTGCATCCAAAGAGGAATTCATCATTGACTTTCATGAGTTCCTCTTTCCAAAAGTACTCTTTGTCTAGGATGTCGGTCGTGTACAGTTCCGAAGTCACTCCACCGGTAAGGTCTTCGATACCTTCACCAGTGAAACCACCTTCAATTGCTGCGTAGTCTCCATGCGCTTTGGCATAAGCCTTCTCGAGTAGTGGTAGCCATGTTTCGTTCTCGTGCTCACATTGTGCAAAGTATAAAGCACCAGATCCGCTCTGGTACGCCTTTCGATATTGTTCCTCGGAGTTGATCCTCTCTCTGTCTTCCCAAAGTATGCGCTCGAGGAAACTTTCGTCGAAATCGGGTTTAGTAAGGAACAGCTTATCATCGATGATCTCGGAGATCCACTCGCCATCGCGGTGAAAGACGAAACCGTAGACGCCGACCTGCTCGTCACGAGCTACGCACACCTTCTCAATCAGACTAGGTTTGTTACTAAGAGTGCACAAGGCAGCAAGTAGCCAGCAGTCTCCATCGCGGCCTTGTCTAACGTCATTGGCGGTGGGGCCCTCGATGTAGAACTTAGGTTCATCGAAGATATCGGTCACACGCTTGACGCTCTTTGGACTGAAGTCGGAATCGGATTTATCCTTGGTATTGCAGAGCGACTCCAAAGTATCCCGACCACCCGACTTCAGATCGAGTTCGAGGTCAAAGTGAGGGTCTCGGTATTTCTGATTTACTCGGCGACACTCCTTTACGATTTTGGCGACCTTTGCCTTACAAACAGCAGCGGCTTCTTCGTATGATGTTTGGGTGTTGGTACCCACAGCTTTGGTTGATCGCTTCGCTGCTTTTTCGGCATATTCATTGTGCGGAATAATTGTAGTGGCTAGTACAGAGTGAATGAGCGGAGTCAGTCAGTTTCGAAGGCAGATCTCAGTCTCAGCATAAAATAGAAACACCAAACACACCTTTCCCAGGAGTCTTGGTTGTGAATTTATTCCAAAATTCATCAATAGCCTCCTGAGGAGTTTGCTGCTTAGGTTTCTTAGGATTTTGAGGTAAGGTTATAGGGACTTCTGCCATCACGGTGCGCCCTTCAACGTCTTGATTTAGGTATCCAGCTTCTGAGGGTGCTGGAAGTATGATAGACATGGTTCCAAATAGTCCAAAGTATATGTTATAATTGTTATCACGATGAAGAAGGTTTCAGCTGTTTGGTTCCCCCTAGTTATTTCCAAAGAAATAAAAGGAAAGAGAAACTGAGTGCTTGAGATTCAGAACGATATGTAAAAGCGAATAGATAATCAGGTAGATAGGAAGGAATGAGGAGAAAGGATGAGAAGAGATGAGAAGGGATACTCCTTAGCTTTAAGAAGATACCAACGACGACTCACAAGACAAGGGGGAAGAGAAATAAAGAGAGAAGAATATCAGTCACCGATACTATGGGTCATAACCTGCCGTGTCATTACATCCATGGATAGACTAGAAAAGGCTAGATAGTTAACATGCGACATGGAAAACGATCAGTCATACCTAGCTTTTAGGTCGTTTGTTAATATTCCTAAAACATTACTGAACATGCGACGTCGAATGAAATGTGCGACTTCAATGTTGTAACAGGGCTGAAGAAAGAGAAGATTTTAGTACGTAATGGCTTCGAAGATCTACGGGATATCGGATGGATCCCTGTTAACGAACCCGAGATATGGCCCGCTCCGTGCTGATGTCAGCACTGTTTACAGCTGACATCAGTTCCAGGTTGGGGGCCGAAAATTAAGATTTGACGAATAGGCTTTGGAACTAGCAGCCCATGTTTTATGGGTCTAGCCAATCATAGGTAGGAAAACTTTATAAATTCACATCGGGTAGGGACCTAATAAGTAGACAAGTAGATTACATTGTACAATAATCTACAATAATAACCCGGTTCGATTTGACGGTTTCAAGTTTCACTTCTTCGGTTCACCATTGAATGGGGTAGCTTCGCCCGAACGATGATAGCACTCACACAAAGTCCATAAGCCGAATGGTTGAAAAAGAAAGATGACATGATCTTCACACCCTTCAAATTCAAGTATGACTATTTACTACTACCTATCAACTGATCAGTCTGATAGCATCCATTTAGAGCCTTGCAATACTATCCACGTAACATAACGGGATTATATTTTAGATCGCTTCGCCTTGCTCTCCTCGAACAAAACCTCTTGAAATTTCTTATGCAAATCCATGACCTTGGGCTGCATAGGCGGCAGGATCTGACAGACACCTACGCCGCAGATCCCAGTCTCATGGTCGATGAACCACTCGCAGCTGGGAAAGCCACCCCAAATCGTGGTCCCAGGCGCGAAACGTCCCTCCTGGCTCTCCTTCGCTACCAGGCCAGCTAGACTCCACGTCTTCCTGACCGATGGCGGGATCCCCGCTCCGAGGTATTCGGTTTTCTCCTTCGTGGAATAGATCCGGTCGTTGAGCGCCTGCTCGCACTGCTCATTGAGCTGCGGCCGGAACAGCTCCTCGTACGATTCCGGCTTCAGCAGTCTGGGGTCGCGCCGCAGGATCGCCGATAGAAACGTGTAGTACGCCTTCGCGGTGGTGAAGACGCCGGCACCTCCAAAGCAGTCCGTCGCCCCGAACACGATCTCGAAGCCCGGGAGGTGCACGGCCGGCGGCTCGCCCTTCTCGTTCAGCGTGCTGATGTCGGCGATCCTTTCCTTCATGCCTTCTTTCGTCTTGGGCCAGAAGCTAGTATCGTTCTCGATCCCTAGGGGCGTCCAGATACGCGCTCTCATGAAGTCGTCTAAGCTGGATCCGGTGACTTTCTCTATCGCCTTACCGGCCCAATCGTTTCCGGCTCCGTACGCCCAATTCGTTCCCGGCGCGAAGAGGAGGGGTAGACCTGATTTGTCCTCGACGGTTGGACCGCTCCACGGCGCCTCATTGCGGGAAGCCCGCCATTTCATGAGGAGCGGATTGAACCAGTCGTACTCGTAGCCGGATGTATGGGTGAGAAGCAACCTGAGGGTGATTGGAGTGGTGTTAGCCGTATACGTGCCATTATTCTTCTCGTCGTCGAAGCCGGTGAGGATGCCGTGGCTTCCGATTGCCGGGAGTAAAGGCTTGATGTCTTTGTCAAGATCCAAGGTTCCATCTTCAACACATTGTAGCACAGCTACTGCGGTCATGACCTTGCTCATCGAGGCGATAGCACCAATGGTGGACTCGGTGAAAGGCCTATCAGTGCCCTCTGCGAGACTGGCCTTTCCGAATGATTTCGAATAGAGAACATTTCCTGGTCGGCATGTTAGTTGTGCAATGTTGTATGGTATTACTTATAGTCTAAAGCTCTTAGAAGGTAGGTAATGATGGATAGGAGACCTTACCATCTTTGTCTCCCGCAAAAAGTGAAACACCCGGAAGTATCCCTGACGCAATGGCGTCTTGATATATCTTGTCAATCTTTTCCGACATGATCACAACTATGGTAGGTTCGACCCCTCAATCTCAATCAATTCAATATGAATATTTAGTTAAACCTGTGATTGCTGTGTGTAAATGAAAAAGAAAGAGCTAACATAAGTTGCTCGGGTGCACGATATTTTGCCTATGGACGTGATTTATAATACAGCTGTAGGGTTAAGAGGGGTACCCTATGCTGCACCCGCCGTACAAGGTTGAAGACATTGATTGTTGGTACTTATAAAGTGGCTATGCCAGCGGTTTAACTAGACAGGATTGACACTATTTTCCTATTTAAGAATGGCTAAGAAATCAACCTAGTCATTTGCCTTACAACATGCGCATAACATAGATGCACACGTACGGCGTACCTAGTGTAAGTTAGAAAGTTGAAAGATATTTAAAAGCTAAGTTAAACCCTTGAAACAGAACATCAATAAACTATAGTCTATGGTATTGGAAACCCGAAACTAATACTCATACAAGAACCTCTATGGCCCTATCATCACATTTGACAACCAGAAAGGAACTCATAATAGATACAAAATGACTTTTAATACACAAAGTCCTTGACCTTTTCATCACACCAATCGAAAATTTGCTTTGATCGTCCTGAACCCCCTTCATCTTCACCTTTTAACGCCAAGAGAAGATCTTCCCTTTGCCCAGGATGCCATCTTCCGTCGCACATAGCATATCGTCCTGCCTGAGCGTCCTCCATAGTCACTTCGTCCGAGAAGGCCATCCACGAATAAGTGTATGCGCCGTATACCGGATCGCGGAGTGTGGGATAAACCAGGTAATACCTGATCAGGTCTTTGACGTGGCGCCAAATGTTGGTGTTATAACTCCCGGGGTTACCGCCGATATGAACGATATCCGATCCATAGGGGCCGGACTCCGATTGATGTCGCGCGAACTCGGTAGCTAGGAACCAATTTGCTGCTTTGGATTGGGCGTATAACACACCCGCATTTTTCTCGCTGAAGGGATCATCCAGAAATTCTTTTGTGATCCCGCTTATCGGACTTCCCATTTCGACGAGGATCGAAGCAGCCCATATGACTCGCACGCTGCCCTTGGGAGACTTCTTCGCTGTCTTTTCGAGAATGGGCGTGAGAAGCCGAGCGAGCAGGAAATGTCCAATCGAATTGGCGGCGATATGATATTCGTGTCCTTGGGCAGTAGGAGGGGCGTTCCTCCAACCGCCAGTACCCGCGTTGTTGAAAAGGATATCAAGTTTTCCATCTGGCCCTTCGCGGTCTAGAAATTGCTTTGCAGCTGCCTTGACACTATTGAAGTCTGAAAGATCCATCGGAACAAACTCCAAGCTCCCCGTCTTCACCTCTTTATCGGCATAGTGGGCTTTTATACGCTCGATAGCCTCTTCAGCGTTCTTCTTCGTCCGTGTGAGCATATACACTTTAGCACCCGCACCGTACAAGACGCGTGCGAGCTCATATCCTATTCCCGACGATCCACCCGTCACGATGAATACCTTGCCGGCCTGACTCGGCAGGTTCGCTTCCGTGATTGGTGCCCCATTGCGAGGCGGGAAGAATTGCGTCCAATATGCCCACAAAGACATTGTAGAAGCCGACTCTTGTCTATGCAGAAACTACGTACAGCAAGTTTTTGATTCATGATGGACGTCCGGACTCGACGTTTAATATTACACAAAATTACCGTTCCAGGCACGCGTAAGCTTATATGGCTTATGTTGTGAGACATCGCTCTAAGCACCATGCATCCTCCCGAGACAGCTATGTTACATCCTCGGCCAGCTCCTTCAGCTCGATAGGATGAGTTTCGGCTTGTTATCCAATAGCGCTGTTATTATAAATATTATAGATTGCGGGACGTAGCCCGAACCAATCTATAATCGTCGTGGCGCCGCATTCTCTTTCGCCTAGCTGCGACTCTGCGAGATTTTGCGGAGAGATGAGATGCGCTGACCCGTTTTGGTAGGTCGGTAATGCAGCCATTGACACCATCAGATCGTACCGTATTATTTCATTTCAACACAAGTCGCGCATCATCCTCTATTACAACCTTCATCCGCTTTACGACGGCCAAAAACTTCACTTCACTTTCCGGCCGTCTTTGGGAGAATTTTCCATCTGTTCAATGGACTTTTCCCACAAATCGGGATGTGCCACTTTATTATAATCGCGCCGTCCCCGCTAGCTCTCAGGCATTCATCGCCTCTGTGAGAACTTCTCTAAATACGCCATCAGGACCGCCATTCATTTAGCGTGCCTGGTAACTGCAGCGTCTTTCTGCGCGGCACCATGGTTGAATTTCAAGGTCTCATGAGGAATTCAGGACGAATAAACAAGTTACATGAATGTGTTCAAATAGCCAGCATATTCAGCTTGTCCGAATGACTTGAATCTTGCTGTGTTTGGCCACTAAAGAAGCATGTGAGTTATCGTCAACTCTCCAATTAGGGGTAGCATAAATTAGCTAAACCTGAAAGTCTCTACACAGACATAGCTCCGCAACATCTATAAATAATAAATCGATACATTCTGAATCCTGAAGATGAGCTTATATGGATCTAAGAATATAACTAATAAGAGACGAAGACTCTTAACTCGTGCTTGGCCTTTCGAAAGAACCCCTCTTTTCACTGTATCATGCCAGTAATTTTGTATGCATGATGATAGTGGCATCCCACTCGCAATAAAATGCACCAAAACTCGGTTTAATTTGTTGATAGGTGGCATTTGTGGACCGAAATAAGTGTCATATGTCTATTGATCAAATGAGGGTCGAAATCGCGTCTATAGGTCGTGGGTTTCAGCTATCAATGTTTGCCGATCTATGCCATGTTCATCAATTATGTCTCCATTCCAAATTCTATCATGAGGCTGAGCAAAGTATAAACATCTTCGATCAGGCCGCAGGTGGGAAAGACCTGGCTTCAGTTCATCCTTCGCTTTTTTTCTTCTTCTTTTTTTCAGTGCTTAGATTCCGTTGATAAAATTACAGAATGCCCGAAGACGACGCCAGAGGGAGTGAGGGGGGAGATAATAATTTGGACGTGTCAAATGATCTCCAGCCATGTCCAGTCTGTCGTAACTTTGATCCCGACTTAGCGCCTCGAGTGAAGAAACGTAACAACACGATTTTCTCGCCCGACCCTTTTGGATTCACCTTAGGGGTGAAGGTTCCAAACCCAGGGCCCCTTTGGGCACGCATAGACCGCGAGATCGAAGAAGATGATGTGGAGCAAGAGCCTGATGAGGATGTCCCCCTTTACGAAATAGATAAACCCATACTCGAAGTCATGAAACAAGGATTTCGAGGTTGTAAGGCATGCCAAGTTTTATTCAAGGCCTTCTTCTTCTCATGGACGACTAGCGAAACGGTTGGACCAGAACGACGTTCTAAGAAGGCGTTTAAAAAGGCCCTAAAAACACTTCATCTTCACGCAATGTTTTCGCCTGGAAGAAACGTGATTGTCAATATCACGACTCGAAGTGGAGGAATTAGATCAGTTGGGCGCTTAGATGTCCTCACGTATCAACTTTTCACCTTATCAAGTAAGTTTCCTTCATCCGTTCAGCGCAGATATTTCAATTGGTTAACTCTAGTCTTCAACCACAACCAAACAGATAAGCCAAACCCCTGGGACATCATTGGCCGCCTTGGAAATTCACCAGTAAACGTTTTGAATGAGGAATATCGTGATTTCGTTCAAAGATGGATCGGCCGATGCGCAGACTCGCATCCTTATTGCGGTTCCCTCATTCCTAGCAGAATGCCTAAGAGGCTCCTGGATGTAGGATCGGGAAATATGGAGATTCGCTTGGAACAGGATATCACTAATCCGTCTCCGTATATCGCATTGAGTCATTGCTGGCAATTTTCTCAGCCATTGAAGATGACTAAAGATAGACTGAAGCAAAGGGGAACTTCCATCCACCTTGAAGAGCTATCACCTACATTGCGTGATGCTGTCCAGATAGCAAGGTGGATTGGAATCCAGTACATATGGATCGACTCGCTCTGCATCATCCAAGATGATCTAAAAGACTGGCAAGAACAATCAGTTCAAATGGGCAATATTTACAGGCAATCCTACTTCACCATAGCGGCACATGTTGACATGAACTCCCCATCTCCAACTCACGGATGCTTTCTTGAACGCAAGACATTTTATGAATTTACTCATCAAGACGACTCCGATCGGAATTACCATACTTTAGTGAGGGGAGACTTTACTCACACCGAGGACCCTGTTACTCCGATCAGCTTGACAGGCAGAGGATGGTGTTATCAGGAACGGCTTCTGGCTTCTAGAATTATCCACTTTCGTCCTGGGGAAATTTCGTTCGAATGCTTCTCTAATACTACGTGCGAATGTGAAGCATTGTTGCCTCATGATCACCTTCCTTGGCCAAGGCAACCGTATGAATCAGTCAAGGAAGGATTTGCAGAATATGCACGTGTGGTTGAACCTGATGGAGACTCTGCTCTTTCAGACGCGAACAATGAGTTGGACGCTGGGAAGGCCTGGATGGCATGGCACGATATTGTTTCGAACTATGCCACATCCGCTTTCACTTTCAAAACAGATCGATTCCCAGCACTGGCTAGTGTGGCGAGTAGAATGCCTAAACGGGTATTCGGCAGCTACTTAGCTGGTCTTTGGACCAAGGAGCTCATAAGCGAACTTTTATGGCGCCGTTCCTACAATGTTCTACGCTTCCGCGATAAACCCTACGTCGCGCCTAGCTTTTCTTGGGCATCTGGATCGGGATCGATCGTCTTATGGAGCCCATGGAAGGAACTTGGAGGACCCTATCATCTACCTCTCGCAAGAGTTCTCGAAGTAAATCGGGAGCTTGTAACACCGGAACCTTTCGGCCAGGTTCGAGATGGATCAATCCGATTATCTGGGAGAGTTGCTCCAGTCAAATTACGGATACCCTTTCTCCAACGAATGTATTGGATCCTCAAACCAATCCCGGCGATGCAGAGGGTCGAGTGGCTGGATCAAGCATCCGAGATTCCACAATGGTTTTGTTACAAATTACGCGGGTTCGCATGGAAGTTAGACCATTATCCCTCACTACACTTCGCGCGTGACTATGTGCGACATTTTGCGGAGAGCTTGAACACTCATAAAAGTACTACAGTAGCAGAAATAGCACAACTCACAAGAGGGGATAAATCCCTTAACGATTTAGACGGGTGGACTTGCTCAGCTACTTCAGATACAGAAGAAGATTCGGCGAGAATGGTATTGGAAAACCTCATCGCTATTGAGCTTGCTACTTGGACCCCTGACTTCGCGGCTATAGAGAACAACGACAATGGGCGGGTTGAAGTCGGTGCTTTATTGCTAGCGCCCTCGAGGAGAAGGAAGGGCGCGTATGATCGTGTAGCCCATATACATTTCTTACGGGACATCAAAGAGGATGATCGAGTGCGAATCGAAGATGGCCGCGAGGAGAACCTAAGAAGATTGAATGATTGTTTTGCCGGCTGTGAGGAGAGGGAGATTGTGATCGTATGAAAATTGTAACTTCTTTGTCTCGCCAGCTGGTATCTATTAATATACGAATTCACATTGAACAAGAACCGAGGAAACTAAGGTCGCACCGATCTGCAACCTTTACAGTAAAGGCTGCTGCTTTTTTATCTTGAGGGGGTCAAGGTTAGGATACAGAATCGGGCTACGTCGTTTGTTTATTGTTGACGCACAGAATTCAATGTTGTTCCTTATTTCTTATTCTCGACTAAGGTCCTCAGGGCAACAACATGGTTGGCGACGACGAGTTACCCTAAGAGACGCACGACGCGCCTAAGTCCCGCGAAAAAAAAGGTTCGATTTTCACACTTTTCCCCCCTTTCCTTGATCTTATTTTTTTTATCACGCCCCATCTAGCATCAACATTATACCGCGACGAGATAAGTCACGACATATGCTACTAAGTTTGACTCTTACCTTTGATGCATTTGCATGAATTATTTTCTACTTCATCTACATATCGTTTCCTTCCACACATTTTCTTTTTTATATATCCCAGTTTTAAATATCTTAGGTATCTAGTAATGCCCCGAATTTATGAGGGGTGTTTGTGTCAGGTAGATTTTGGAACTATTCAATAATAAATTATTTTGGAAAATACCAAAAAGGGGAAAGGTCAGTTTAGGAAGAAGGTTGATCCAGGCTGAGTCGGTACGGGTCTCGCTATACAAATCGCCATACAAAGGGAAGTACAGGTGGCCAATGCACCTAACCTCACCAAAACTATTATAACAACAATTGGATTCACGTTCAATCAATTGTGTTGCAACTAATAACAATGCTTCAAACCGCATATAAAGGCGATTATTCTAAAGCGCATCAAGGGCGCCTTCAAATGAGCCTAGCTGCATTCCATCGCACTACGCGGCTATTGAACCATTCAACGTTGAATGCATTTAAACGCTGAAACCGGCTGACAGCTTAAGACCAAAGGGGCAATTACAGAGGGCTTCCAGTAACCGCTTACAGTAATCGCTTACAGCAAGCAACAGGCTGGCAGGCCAGAATCGAGACGCGTTTAGTGGGTATTTTTTTTTTTTTTTTTTTTAATGGTAAAACTTTTTTTTGCAGAGCGGCTCGCTTTTCATCCTTCCAATCTTCACCGCCATAATTGTGTAAACTCATTCCCAATAACCATTATTTGGCGGCTTCAATTTCTATCTGCCCAACCTTTCAGACAGCTTTCCACCTCTCAAGATGTTTCATGCTATCCAGTTGGGTCATTATTAGCTGCGAAGAGGACTGCCGTCACTTCATACAGAAGGTAAAATACTCACCATGGTTGTTCACTCGAATAAGTGTATGGCGGCTAACGTAATCTAGGCGATCGATGCCATTCCAGCTACCGAGAACCGGCAGAAAACGACTGATTACATCCGTAATAAGTTGGACGGCGAGTTTGAGCGATGGGCTACATACCCTCGGTTCCGTATACCGATTCTGCTTCAGGTCCTCACGACCTCTCCTCTTGAGGGCCTCCACGCCAGCTACAAGGCAGATGGGATGAAGAAGACCATGCAGACCTTCGCGCTGCGACAAACTATCCCCTCTTCTGGCAAGTCAAAGTTCAGCTTTCAAGAGAAATCCCACTTTATTCCATATGGGGCTGTGGGCCTATTGTATCCCAGATCATCGATACAAAAGGGAAGACATTTAAAAGCCTACGCGACTAGGCGCCGCGAAAGAAATTGCGTACATTTATCAAGATCTACTTTCAACCTCAGACCATGTGGATGACGCTAAAATGTACAGCGGACAGGTTCAGAGGGGATAGTTTGTCGCAGCGCGAAGGTCTGCATGGTCTTCTTCATCCCATCTGCCTTGTAGCTGGCGTGGAGGCCCTCAAGAGGAGAGGTCGTGAGGACCTGAAGCAGAATCGGTATACGGAACCGAGGGTATGTAGCCCATCGCTCAAACTCGCCGTCCAACTTATTACGGATGTAATCAGTCGTTTTCTGCCGGTTCTCGGTAGCTGGAATGGCATCGATCGCCTAGATTACGTTAGCCGCCATACACTTATTCGAGTGAACAACCATGGTGAGTATTTTACCTTCTGTATGAAGTGACGGCAGTCCTCTTCGCAGCTAATAATGACCCAACTGGATAGCATGAAACATCTTGAGAGGTGGAAAGCTGTCTGAAAGGTTGGGCAGATAGAAATTGAAGCCGCCAAATAATGGTTATTGGGAATGAGTCTACACAATTATGGTGGTTGGTTGGTTGGTTGGTATATTTAACGCCGGGGCAAGGGGGAATGACCTTCCCTCGCAGACCTCCCTAGGGGTATGCGGCGTGTAGAGCTACTTTGAGGTCTAAAGTCTAGTTTCCAATCATACAAAGGTCCTAGTCCTGCCCGAAGTATCCTACATGTCAAACCTATCGGCACACATGATTATACTCTAACCGTTCCCGTGGGCTCCTCCAAGTGAGCTCGTGTCCGGCGTACTAAGTTCGGGGATGCCCTGTTGGGTCACCGTTTTCCTCGGTTTTACGGCATTCTGTGTCAGTCCGTTTGGGTCTGAAGCGTGTGAGCCCTGGAGCGGCCACCATTACGGTGGTCGGTTCAGACAGCTGTTGGGGCGCTTTCCGCGCTGTGCAATTATGGTGGTGAAGATTGGAAGGATGAAAATCGAGCCGCTCTGCAAAAAAAAAAAAAAAAAAAAAAAAAAGTTTTACGTAGAAGGCATTCTAAAATGCCTGGGACAGCTCTGACGGACTCCGGAGTTTCAGCGTATGCCATGCATACCCGGCTCTGTACCTTTCCTTTGTAGCCTCAATTTCTCCTTAAAATGGGAGATGAAGCCCTTCAGGCTGCATTCTTAGATATTTTGGCGGTACAAGATAATCTACCATTTTTCGTCCACTTCATTGCTCCCGAGACTTTGACTAACCCCTCTTACCCTCTCAGACTGTCCCATTCATCGTGCTTGTTCCGATACTTATGCGCTAGGATGTCACGGGCCATAAGTTAAGTCTGACTTATTTTGCAATACAGGCCCTAATAAGAGTCCCTCGCACAACAACGTATTTACATCCCCTATTATATGGTTAGCATCGTGATACACGAGACAATGTACGTGAGCCTTACTTAATGATCCTGCTTCAAGTCCATGGATGAAGTAAACGCTTTTTACGCCTTATCCTCGTCGCTGGTGACGGAGGATTCTAAGAAGACCTGGAGCATCCGGCAGTTGACGTGAACCTCCCCCCCTCCCCGAGAGGCTTTCTAGGATATCGAAGAGAAGACTTCGTGTGGATGGCTTGAAGTTGTAGCGACATCATATCGTCCTAGGCGATACAGTATCCACAGTATGCACAATACCTCGTCTTAAGTGATATAATAAATATTATATGAAAGTAAGATAAAACTATTTATTTCACGGGCTCACGAAAAGGTCATTACCTAAATAATAGCGGCAAATTTAACCTCGAAGCAAAAGAACAAAGGCGATGAAATTATTAACGACCGAATGGACGCTCAAAATCTGTCTCAAACTATACCAAATCTAAAATGTATTCGATTAGTATCCTGAGCTTCAACAAATATTCCCAACAAATTCCCAGTAAGCATCCATATTTTGACTTACCAACTTTTCCTCGGTACCCTCGTTATTTCCATCTCTATCTCGTCTTGTGCGTGAATTCCACCAACCGCTGTCAGGAAGGCTTTTCCAAAGGGCATCCCTTTGATCATAGCAGGACCTCCCCTTAGTCTGATGTAACCGGGGCGTCTGTCTATTACTCTTCCTCGATCAATTATTTCTTCGAGGGAGGTGTCTAGGTGGGCCGGAAGGGTATGTTTCACCCCTCCGGAACCCAACATGTCCAAATTGGCTTCCCGGAGTACCACCAACAACACCGACATTCTTCTTTGCATCCAATTTTATGGAATAAATAGGGGGGGCAAAAAGTAAGTGTGTATGTGTTTGTTTATGTTGTGTGTACTAGCGCTAATTGTTGTTGAAAAGATGGAGGTTAAAAGGAAGAAAAATAAAAGAGAATTCTTCCAAGGGGTGGGTTCCATGTTATATAATATTTGTATTGTGTAAGTTTCTAGGTAAGAGAAGGTGGGTATAACACATCGATATTTCCTTCTCTACTTGTAGGGCGTACCTACCTCCTATGGGTATCTACCTAGGTACCTACCACAAAATTTCCTCCAGGATATCTGTATCATCTTGTATTCCTTTCAGTTTATGTACTTAGATTTTGACATAGAGTCCAAATTCGCTCAAGGTACCTAAGCTGCAATGTCTGAGTGGAGAGAAGCCTAGGAAAATAGAGCTTGAGGCACCAGATTTTCAGCTACCATATCTTCGAGTTGATTGATGGCCCATTCTTGGCCTCGCGGGCTCGCGTTCAGGATCTTACTAACATCACTTTGCGCCTGTCCCTGGGAGTATGCTTGCATGTGCTGGGCGACTGCCGACTTCATAGCCAAGACGTCCCTCTCTTCCGGATCTCGAGCCAGCCTGCTCGCGTTGCGATAATACACTTCTGCATTTTTGGAGTTCTGCGGGGCGGTATTCACAGCTGTCTGGTGCGACGTTGGCGGGAAAGCCATAGAGCAGAGGAATAAGGACGCGTCGCCACGAAGCAGATGCGTCGTAGCTAAATCTTCTTGGGAGATTCCCTGCTCGGTCGACGCGGACTTCAGATTTGTTATGCTTGCTGTGAGAACGTTCCATCGGAGTGTCGATTGCGATTGAGCATCCCCGTTGTCGGATTCGATGAGTGCCGAGTTGAATGCCAAGAGAGAGCGAGCGTTGGCTATGAGACCGTCGAGGAACTTCTCAAGCTGAAGGTCCGTAGCGGCGAACGCTGCGTCTCTTTCTCGCTTGTAAGTATCGACGTCGATTTTTCCCGATCTGTAACCTGCTTCCATCATTGCCGACACTAAATTTCCTCTTGCGAGAGCAATCTCTTGTGACCTCTCTGATTGATCGTGAGAGACGATCCTCACCTTTTCCAGAAGTCTCGTCGAGAGCTCCTCAGCCCAGAGAAGCGTATTCTCGGGAGCAGCTTCTGGAGAAGAACTTAGGATGCTGCATAATGTGGTGAGAGTACCTAGCTGGGCCAGTAGCGTATCGAGGAGTGTATCTCGAGTAACGGGTTCGACGACGTTGAACCACTCCCCATCTCCCTCAGTGTCGCCTACTGTAGAATCATCTCCCAAGTTAATAGCAGCAGTATTCTGGCCGTTTACATCTTCTTGATCATCCGTGGCGCGTTCCTGGTCAAGAAACTCTTGATATCTTCGCTCCTGTACGTCGAGGCATTTACTCTGTAGATCCAGCGCTTCTCGAAGCACTTTCAACGCTTCGGTTTCAGCTTGGAAGGTTTCGTCTTCTTCAGAAGCCATCAGCTCGGCAATTGCTGTAAGTACTTGAGATGTATTGAAGAGTGCATCGGCATTATATGGGTCAAGCTGCAACGCATACCGATGTGACGTCAAAGCGTCACCTAGGACATCTCTCAACGGTCGTCGCAACTGACCTACCAGAATCGGATGCGTAGAAATTTCTAGTTGTACTCGAGCTCTGTCAAGACTGTTAGTTAAATATTATTCTTTTATTCGCACCCATGTTGAGCAGCGAAAATAGGGGCTCGGAGCTTGCTGCTATGTTGCAACAGACCTGGACGGGGAGTAAAAAAGATTTTGTTCTATTTGTACAAAGTCTTATAGATTGTGAGAGGTATACTTACTTGTTATAGGCGAGGTCGAAATTTTGAGGAAACTTTTGTAATCCTTGATCGTACACGTCAACGGCGCGTTGGAAGAATCTCATTGATTTAACGGCATCTCCTGCTCGATGTTTCCCTGCAGCATCTTCAAAATCGACACCAGCAGACTGAAATTCATCTGCCTTATCAAGCTTCTTTTCATTTTTCGGTCTTACCTTAGGCTGCTTTGAAAAGGGTTTTGGTTTCGGCATATTGATTGATGGTCTTGATAGATGAGTTGAAGTTGTTCGGGTTTAGTTTCTGAAATTTTAAGAAATTTTACCCCGACGAGTCGCGGGGCGCGGGGTGAGTGGGGTGGGGGACATCTAAATTTAGCTACGGCATTCCGCCCCACTATAACGTGCTACCCCGTTCCAGCATACACGGTACGTGTCACAAATAGGTAGTGGTTTTGTATTAAAGATGTAAAAGAGAAGGTCTAAATACAGTACAGCAGCACTGTAAACTAGGTACTAATATATTCCAAAGTGGGTCACGTGTAAGGTGACAATTGCCGCCACCAAAATACAGCGATGCCCTCATCGCCATTGCTCTTGCCTTTGATACTGTTGCCTTTTGAAACAAGCTCCTTCCTTCAAAGGTTGCTCCTTCCCCAAAGCCCACCTTGAATCCTTTCGTATTCTTTTTGGAGAATCCTCTGTAGGGTGATTCCCCAGATCCCCTGAATCCCCTATTGCTTCAGGCAGCGTTTCCAACAGGCCAGGCCAGGCAGGCTAAACGTTTCTGACTGCCTGACTGGCTAATTGAACAAAAGCAGCCTGACTGGACTGGCCTGACCAGGCAGCCTGTCAGTCGGCCCTTAAAAGTGGGTCTTGGTGGGGGCTGTGACTCTTTTTTTTTTACACCACCAAAAGCCATGGCCAAAACCTCGTTTTACCCCCTCATTTATTAAAACTTATCGCGTACTTCGTTGTCGCTCCCTTGTAATTTATCTTGTACTTTACTGTCGCTCTTCTGCTATTTATCGTGCACTTTAATGTCGTTCATTTTTAATGAAATCCCGCATCTCTCTTAAATCGTCGTGTTTGATGCATTAAACATTATTGTAAACAACGGTCACAAGTGAATTGTTAAGGAAGCAAACGTTGCATTGCCTTCGGTTATAAACCCTGATTGTACGGAGCTAAGCTGTAAGCTTTAAGGTAGGTATTTCAATCCAGCTGTAGAGCTCCCTTATCTCTTATCCAGATGCACGTGATCACACTAGACCATAAATGCTTATGAATGTTTAAAATATTTACATAAAAAGTTTTACAGCCATTATTTTTAACCCAATTAAAATACATATAAAAGTGGAACTTTTGATCAGGCCAACCAGGCAGGCTGAAATTTTTTATTTGACTGAGCCAGTTTGAAAAAAAAACCAGCCTGATTGGCCTGAGCCAGTCAGTCCAGGCCAGGCCAGTTAATTGCCTGGCCTGTTGGAAACGCTGCCTTCAGGGGTCTCTATAGCCCCCTCTACTGGAATGTGGTCCTCTTGCAGCTCTAATAGGCTGATATCAGGGCCGTCTTACTGTAGGGGTTATTCTGTTGAAGGGCTAGTAGCTTCTCAGACCCTAAGAAAAGTGGTTTGAACCACCTTTTTAGAAGATCTAGAGAGTATATAAACTAAACAAGTGACATAAGTCTTAGTCCCTAAAACCCCTAGAAATCCTGCCCTGTTCAGTGCGTGGTTGAAGCTTATTAGCTTTATCCAGGTTGGATTTTGGTTGCACCGCTATAGCCCTAGAGCCAACTACCTTGCAGGCAGTAAGGTCAGGAGTATGTCCTTATGTTACAGGGCTCATCTAGCATCTAGCTTCCCTGATCTCTAGTGGCTGTAGCCCTACTGGATCAGTGTATCCAATACACTGTTGCCAGTATACAGCTTTCTAGTTCTAGAAGGAGACCTATTCAAAATAACCCCTGTGCCTATCAACAGACTACCTGTTAGCCCTATCTCTTCGAATTTCGGCCCCTAAGGACCACTATTAGGCCTCAATTCCAAGTGGAAGGGTTGTAAGGTCTAAGATTCATGGTTACTAAGGTTGGTGCCTGAGGCAGCTTTAAGTAAGGGTCCGTGCGAGCCACAAGTGGCTCGTGGCCTGAGCGGCTGAGCCGCAACGCGGCTCCCCAGCTCTCCTTACAAGTGTATGTCCTAACACCTGCCCCCCAACGAAATGAAAAGACGACGTCCTCGTCGTTATCCGTTGGGTCTGTTTGACTGTTGCCCCAGCACACAACAAGTCTAGTCTTGACAAGGGACGTCTCCCACAACAAGAATCTTATACCTCCACGAGGTATTTCATATGGTCTGATAACAAATGATAAACACAACAAAGGAAAATCCCAGCAACCACAACCACTTAAGTCCTAGCTATTGATACATGTGCCACGCCGGGCCCGAAAGGTGCTACCAGTTATCAGACCTTTGGGTCAGGTTTTGAGGTATAATATTTTTGGTTCTTCATATTTACTCTATGGACAAAAGACTCCCATTCATGAAAGAGGAATGCTTACGTAATAATACAAGGTACGTATCTTAAGAGAGGAGGCTCTTAAGGGGCTATACGACCTCGTGTCCTAACACCTGCCCCCAACGAAAAAAAGAAAAAAAAAGACAACGTCCTCGTTGTGGTTCTCAGTAATTATGTCTTTTTCCTTTCTAACATTGTCTTGCTTGGAAGCTCAACCCTGATATTGGTTTTAGGGATGCTTTTGACAAATGTTATCGGTTCTTCGTTGGTTGACGTTTCGTCTTGGTGTTCCTTGTCTTTTCGGTTGATACGTAACTCTTGTATGTCCATGGGGTGTTTTTTATCATACTCGTCCAAGAGTTGTGTGGCATTTTGTACCAGTAGCTCTCAAGCATACCATTGATCGTGAGCGGCTGAGCCGCAACGCGGCTCCCCAGCTCTTCTTACAAGTGTATGTCCTAACAACCACTCAGCCGGGCCCCTAAATGCCCTGAAGCTGCTTTTTAGAGCAGTGAGCAGGGTGCTAGCCTCCTTATTCGGTGGGTCACGTGTGAGGTGACAATTGCCGCCACCAAAATACAGCGATGCCCTCATCGCCATTGCTCTTGCCTTTGATACTGTTGCCTTTTGAAACAAGCTCCTTCCTTCAAAGGTTGCTCCTTCCCCAGAGCCCACTTGAAATCCTTTGTGTTCTTGGGGACTCTCGTTTCACAACAGTTGGTATGGTTCTCTGGTCTCTTGGTGGCTTGGTAGAGGGGGGGCAAAAGAAATCGGCAACCATCCTCTCACAATGGTTCTCTCATCCTCTCACGATGATTTCTTGGTGTTTCTTTGTCATAGGCGGGGGAGGGCAAGCTGTTGGTCCGAGGAACAGGATTTCCTTCTCGGGACAGCGATTAACAAGGGAAAAAAGAAGACTGGGTTCTGTCTTGTGGTGGTTAAGATCTTTTGATCACCTAAGGAAAAGAACTGAGATGAATGGTGTCTTGCAATTCTCGAACACTGGATTAAGGTTTCTGGTAAGAGGAAGAAGACAATTAGAGTAAGGAGAAATTAGAAATTAGAAATTAGAAATAGAGATAACATGGTTATCACTATTTAAAAACAACAACCAAATAAAAATGAGGTTATTTCCATTTTTTGGAAGTGGTGCTATTAATTGTTACAAATAGTGGTGTTGTATTAAAGATGTAGAAGAGAAGATTTAAATACAGTATAGCAGCATTGTAAACCACCTACTGATATATATTCCAAAGTGGGTCACGTGTAAGGAGACAGTACGGAACAGTACACGGGACAGCCGTCCTGAACGGGTCTACGGATAGAACCACAATTAGGTAATCAATGGCATTAGCAATACCGTCTGTCTCTTTGTACATACCAATGACCGGTCTTCACCGGATTTTGAACATGCTCGTGAGTAATCAGTCCAAATCTTACCATATATCCATTCATCTACCCGTCGGGAACCTGTTCTACATACAGAAACAACTATTGAAATATCCTAAGCTGAGGTTCCGAAAATTGAATAAAAACATCACGCGAAAATGACAGACGTAATCTTCAAGCTTACCTTTGGTAGATACGAATGATGTGAGATACAAACAGAGGCGCCCTAAGGATATTGAATGAAATTTCAATTAATTCAAATTCACTCCTTGCTTCAATCTATCTAAGTACGCCTGCTCCCAATGTCCTGACTCCTAATCGAGGCGTATCTTGATGTATCTCATGATGAACCTGTATCTTGGTTCTATCTATTGTATGGGTCGTAAAACAACGTCCAACTGCATGCAACAACCTAAAAGAAATGCTGTTCCATATTGAATGAAGGAGAGCGGAGGTTACATCGGTACCTGACAATTATCTACGGATGTCAGCCGCCATGAGCTGACTACAATGTCACATCACTCATAATGTATTGATCAACAGAAACTGACCCCAAATCTTTCCATAGCTGAGCTCAGCATCTTAGTAAATTCAGCTATATTTACACAACCTTACCTATTCCCGTATCATCTAAAGGGACATGTACCTAATCGGGCTGCTTGTTGATATCCGAGGTAAAATCATAGGACAATTGAGGAAGGAGACTAAACTCCCTTATAGAGAAATGAAGTATTTAAATAGATGTGATTCCCATCGACTTCCAATATTAGAAGCAACTTAGGAATATCGTCTTCCACAATCTTTCTACTTTATTAGCTACATAGGCACTGCGATTCCGTTTCGAATAAATCAACATGAAGACCGCTACTGCGATCCTCGTTACGATAGCCTCGGCCGGCCACGTACAAGCTCATGTAGCGGCATGGGTCAAGGGCATGTACTGTCTTGTAAGATTCGCACCGTCCCTCTACCCCTTTAATTTGAGTAATAACCCTGCTTAGAACGGCACGACACCTGGAGTTGATGATCAGAACACGAACACCGCCGTCAACCCGCTGTTTGGGAAGCCGAAGAGCGAGTGGTGGATGCAGCACGACCGTGGATGCGACCAATTCCCTCCAGACGACGGAGACTCCCTGGAACTTCCAGCCGGAGGGTCGTTTACCGTCGAGCTAGCCCACAATCGTGCTCAGACTACCCTCTCCTTCAACGGCCAATTCACTTCGGAATGGCCCGATGGAAACCAGCATCCCGAAGACTGGCATAGCCCTCTGCCTCCTTCTCCCGACAAGTGTCTCGATGCCAACCCCGACAACCTCGGGGGTGCGATGCATACTCATAACGAAACGGACTCCGCCGGTAGCGCTTTTGCCATCTCCTACAACTCCGATATCTCTAAGGTTACTATGGATAACCTTGCCGTTTTCACCGTTCTGGAGCAGTATGGCCACCATGAAAGCTTCTTTGCCGAATTGGATATAATCGCTAATGATATACAATATAGCACTCCTTGGAAACGTTTAGCTACCTATCAAGTCCCAGCTGACTTACCTCCTTGCCCTGATGGTGGTTGTTACTGTGCAGTACGCAATATCCCTCTTCATTTCAGCCTGTCTCAGGGGTAAAACCTTCAGAAACTAGATTGAGTCTTGGTGCCTCTTTGGATATGACTGAAACCCCTAAACTGTTGATTTAAAGGAGCAAATACTAATTTCATCTTTGGTATAGTGGCTTTGGGTTCCCAGTGGATGTGAGTTGACTATTCCCCTTTAACTTATTGCAATGTTACTTCGATACTAACTCTCAATTAACTCAGGTGGCCAGCCAAATATGTACATGCAGAATCTTAGGTGCCATGTTACCGGCTCTACCTCTACCAAAACTGTGGCCCCTGCCCAAGCCCCGGTGTACTGCGATGGTAACGGGACGCCATGCGTTAGCGGAGCGAAGCAGATGATCGCATGGAACCGTAAGTTCTTTTTATCATGTTCTTCTGACTAATCGTATTGCTGTATATCTGGCTCACATTGAATTAGAGGCCGACGGTAATAACGTGGAAGTAGCATCTGGACTATATCCAGGCTATAACGCGAAGATGGGCTGGGCACCGGGTGCGCAGAATGACATTTTCCAGTGAATTTCTTGATATCTGTCCGCGCAGACAATGCTGTTATATAGTTTTTATGATAAAATTGTCAGCTCTTAGTCAATTTGAAGATACTTGGTCCGCTCTCACGACATTCTACCAATGTAAAGTTCACGTTCACAAGACATACGAACATCATATGATATTGAATCCACTGAGGATTCTCATAAAAGTGACTTGAAGTATGTGGTTGGGACCTTGACGGACCCTATAAAGGTAGACTACGAGAATGGAGCGCAGCACCCTACCTCGAATCGGATTATTACCAGCACAACTTATATTACCGACCTCCATGCTTACAGTATCTCGTCGGTGTTGTTCTGAAACTTCCCTCGGAACCAGGAGGAATTAAATCCACCGACCACTTAAAGTACATAGGTAGTCAGCGGAAACGTAGGGGAGGCATAATTGCCGGCGGAGTCTTGTCATCTGCTTTGCAGCCCTCCTCCGCGAGACCTTGCTTACTGCCACGTGGACTTCATCCACGCCTGGTTCTATACCTTCAATGTCGAGGAAGGCCTGCCCTAATGGCATTCTAGTAACCGTGCTCGTATCTGTCTGGAATTCTATTCAGCCGGGGCGGTATGTTGCAATATTCCTGTTATCGGGGATATTGCGGTTAATCAGATCGGCCACGCTCCTCCATGGGTCAAGGAGCAGTCCACGTCCCAGTGGGATAGGAGCGTCAAATCTATTGGAACTATATGCAGCCGGGACGGTACGCTGTAAACCTTAGATTCGTGTCTTAGTAGTTGACAGGAAGAGGATGTTTGGCGAGTTTTGACATTGATGATAGCTACTAGAACCCTTCCCACCGAAGGTCAAACAATGAGAGGAATATTACAAGGTTGACCTAGGCTCGTAATGGTGTCGGATGCGCATGTATGGATATAGATATGGTACCTAGGTATCATGACGGTTCCACTGTTGTTTCTGATCCGAGGTGAAGAGAAGAATGGTTCTGATATTGTTTTTGGTCTTAATTGAAGAGGCGAAGTACGGCACTGAAGAGAAAAGACTGAAATATAATATGAGAATAAGGGGTGAAGTACCGAGACTCCCCCCGCCGGTGCGCCAGAGGGACTGCCGCCGTACGAAATGGACAAAGTGTGTGACCTCGACAAAAAGCATCTGATTAATTGCTAATCAACTAGAACAACGTACCTATAGGCTGTAGTAGCTCCTGGTGAGCTGTACTGCCGCGCTAAAACGCTCGAAGTATGCGTCAACAATGTCAGTAATTAATCTTTCATCCGTTACTGATTAACGACCCATTAATTGCATGTGTAATTAAACCAAACACTACCAGCCAGGCAACCTAAGAAACCATTTAAAAACAACACAGGGTTTTGAGCTTGAGAAACTGAAGGCTGGTGGTTTGAACAGTGTGGAGCACCAGCGCGCAGCCAGTAAGTAAGATATGCTTATCATTTATTATAGATTAAATACGAATGAACCAGTGTTTTATAAGGAATTAATGCGGCGGTTGAAGAACCAAGAGAGGAGTGAGGAGGAGCCGGAGTAAGTTGATCAATTAATTGTTGATTAATTAAATAAATGATAAGCATCACTGGCTGCGCACTGGTGCTCCACACTGTTCAAACCACCAGCCTTCAGTTTCTCAAGCTCAAAACCCTGTGTTGTTTTTAAATGGTTTCTTAGGTTGCCTGGCTGGTAGTGTTTGGTTTAATTACAAACACAATTAATGGGTTGTTAATCAGTAGTTGATGAGAGATTAACTACTTACCTTGTTCACGCATACCTCCCCTTCGAGCGTTTAAGCGCGGCAGTGCAGCTCACCAGGAGCTACTATAGGCACGTTGTTCCAATTCATTAGCAATTAATCAGATGCTTTTTGTTGAGGTCACACACTTTGTCCATTTCGTACGGCTGTGGGTATTACACCATAATACCAGGTCATTGTTGTGATCACATATTCCTATGCAAGCGTTGTTTGGTTTGTCTGTAAAATTCATTGTTGTTCAAGTTCAAGTTAGAAAGCTTGAACTTGAGCGGGGTGTTATGGGGTGTTGGGTGTGTGGTGGGGCTAATCACCGGATCCACACCTAGTCACATGATTACTATTTTAGTTGGTGCTTTTGTCGTTGAGTGAGGGGAAAAAATTTCAATCGAAAACAAAACTGACCCAACAGCTGAAGTAAACATGATGATGGGTCACTCTACCTGATTTTCGACCAATTACTGGCCTTTTGAATCCCTGCGCCCCATTGTCGATCTTATCCGTATAGGGTTGGAGTTTTAGGTCTCGTGCAGGGGTGACTTACGTTGAGGGACTACACAGAAAACCTGATTGCCCCGAGGTCAGGTGTTACAAGTGTAACCAGCTGGGCCACTACGCCAATCGGTGTCCGCGGGGTAGTGGGGACGGCCCAGCCACCGGGTCCAATAGCCTGCCAGTACCATCACGGGACGTGAGGGAGGTCCAATAGGGGTGTCGAACTCTGCAGGCCCGCTTCGAAGCCACAGTATGGCTCCGGATAGCCAGAGTATGGACCAAATGCAGGGGCCTGATCGACTGTGCAAGTGCCTGCGAACCTCGGGGCAGCACTATATCAGGTGAGCTGATTAGGAGCTGTCACGACGCGGCTACCGCGGGACATCGGGGAGCCTCAAAAACGATGAAGAGGTTGAGCGCCAGTTACTACTGGGATAGCTTGCGCGGCGACGTGAAGGGGTAAGTGAGGTCCTGTGCCGTGTGCCAGAGAACAAAAGCGAGGAGTCATCGACCCTTCGGTTTGCTAGGTTCTCTGCCAGTGCCAGTAGGGCCAGGGGAGGAACTCTCGATGGACTTTATCACTGGGATGCCTGATTCCATAACAGCCTATGGTAAGCGCTGCAACTGCGTCCTAGTAAGTGGTAGACCGGTTCTCTAAGTACGCCTTGTACATCCCCACCACCAAGTACGAAGATAACGTCTACAAAGTAGAAAGGATTCTAGGGCACAGGGGGAACGGCCGTAACCGTCAATATCTTATTCGATGGCAGGGCTGCAGCAGTGACGACGACTCTTGGGATGATGCTAAAGACGTCGGGGAAGGCAGCAAACGGGAATACTTGCAACAGCTAACACACGACGACGAGCCAGCAACCTAGCAGAACGCCGGAGCATGTTTACTCGACTCCTCCACCCATCTCCTCATCCTCACCATAGTCCTGCTCACTGGGCGCCAGGGCGGGAGCGTTTTGACAATAGATTAGCACGCACCTAGCACATACGGAGCCGATATCACTTACCACCTGCTGGAACGATTCCAAGAAGGCCTGCAGGGAGAAACCCGTCTTCTCGAGAGCCACCGCGATACGCTCGCCAATTTGGATAAGGCGCTCCTCCCGCTCAAGAGCGGCGACCTTCTCGGCCTCCGACGCCTTGGCAGAGGGAAGTGCAGCCATTTTTCTTTTCTTCCCCTGAAGCGTCTTCTTTACCAGAACCGTGGCAGTGGCGACCTCGTCGGAACGCACATTGTAAGACGCCTTGATGAGCCGGGTGAGCTCCGCGCCACGCACTTTTAACACACCTGATGCCTACCGGCGTTTTAGCAGGGAAGCAGACGCACAGTAGAGAGTTACACTTACAGCGATACAGCGCTTGCTGAGACCCTTACAGCGATCACATTTCTAGGAGCCAGCTACACTTGTTAATAACGAAGCACCGGCGCGGCAGCGGTGCACTTACAGTTATCATCATACACTGGAGAGGCGCACCCCGGGTCCATCGAGTAAGAGCTGCAAGGCAGTGGCAGCAGGGAACGTAGGAAATGTGAAGGGATCTTACCCTTATGTGAATAAAATAGACGGGTTATGATTGGCTAACAGGGAGTGAAGCTGATTCATCCCCCGCAGCGCCGCACGTGGATTTCACAATCGAGGCAGTGGCTGCTTACCTTCGTTCTACCAGTTAACCAGCAGCACCAACGTGCTCCTGAGGACAGGAGCATCCGGGGAGAGGTGACTCTGTCAGGGGCCAAGGGTAGCTTAGGTGTGGCTCAGGCGTGGCGGGCTATAGAGGCGCCCCTATGGGGGCCTACCGGCTGGGTATATAAGGGGGGGAAGATCCCCAGGAGTTTTGGAAGAGCAAGCGTCAAGGACTTCATCAATCTATCAACTGCTTTTACTACACAGCGAGCCTACGGCGAGCCTCTTGTGACTGATCTTTCACTCTGTGACACACTACACGTACGGGCTACACCCCTGACAGGTTCCATGTTAATTTGATCATCAATCTAAGTGATCGGTTATATGGCAGATTCCCACGTTTTAGTGCCAACAACCAGAGCCTCATTTACTATCTATCCCTATCACTGTTTTATACCACTCCAAGTCCTTTTTTCACTCTTCTACCTACATTCACAACAATGCCGGAGCGCAGAGATCAATACCCAGTAGACCTCGCCTTTGCGGTTCCTGGGGAGTGCTCAAAGAGACCTGGTTTCGATCATCAGTACATCTATGAGATTAGTCCTGAGGGGTTTCGCGAGCGATGCTATCTCTGTAACCTTCCATTTCATGAACTCATTCTCATACATGCGGGCGAAAGCCAGGGCTCACAACCTACCTCTAACCAGCTTCCTTCTAATACCAACAATACCATAATTCATGCTACAAGACCTGAGCAAGCAAGTGCTGGAAGACACTAGGAACCTATCAATTCTCCAAATGGAAAGAAAGTTACAGCTGGGGGGACGTGGCAGCGCACAAGGTTAGATAACTTCAAGGGTAGTGCCCGCTATCATGACCCGGATCCGTTTCAGGAGAGCGAAGACCTCATCGAATACAACAAAAGTGTTGGCAATGAAAAATTAGATGGATTTAACGCAGCTAAGAGAAAGTATGGAGAAAGGAAATCTTTGTAGGTCCCAGCAATGGACCGAATGAAACACAACATCTCGATTCGGTTTTCAGCATTCGCCTGTCAATATTTCGTTGACAACTCTGACGGCTTGAAGATACCCACTCCGGCCATTTTGAAGAGACAACGTATATTATAGGGATTCCCTTTTGAGATGAAGCTGACATACATAAACAGCCGATCGGATTGATGCTCCGATTCAACGGGACCACAAGTTTAGAAACATACTTCTTCAAGAGTTTCTCGTGGAGCATGTGTTGCCTGGTTTTGCACCTAACATACAAGAACTCTTCAAGAATAAGGAGATGCGATTTGTGCAATGCGTTCAAGCAAGGGCACCCGGTTCGAAGGTCAACGTGACAGAACTTGCAAATTACGACACTATGACATTGTCTACTATCACCAACCCTAATACCATACCATGGAACTCGAACGAAACTCAGACCATGAATCGCTTGTATAATGCTCATATACTAGTCGCAGTCGAGAAGTTGAATCTCAGAGTCAGAATGATGCGCCAGACCAATTCAATTCGCCGGATCGACCCGACGTTGCCACACGAGTTAAAGGGAACGGCAGTAAAGGTAAGGTTACATCAAAAAGTACAGAGGACCTTTCAATTTCAGAAGGTCAGCAAGATGTGCCGAAAAAAGGCTCAATCGAGGTACGGTCTAAAGCAACACGGCAGCAAGTCGATTCGAAGAAGCCGTCTGCCCCTACTACATCTCGTTATGGATTACGAAAGCGTAACTGATCTTAAGAAAAATGGGATTTTGGTCGGTTCGATTTATGTAGGTAGTATTAGCCGAGTAGAGTTATTTCTTCAAGGTTTAATGTAACTGTTATGGAAATTTGAGTTGAACTTATACTAAACGTATACTATATAATGGTTGATTACCAGTTTATTTTTCATTAGTTATTTCGATTGTATGAGCCTCTTAGATCGCACCTTATAACCCGAATTCCCTCGATATAATGAGGAAAATAACAAACGACGATTGAGCAATAATTGAGCAACGGTTGAGCGATAGCCAAGCAACAGCTTCGAGTTAGTATTGGATAATTACTGTTGAATTTGGAATTAGCCATGGCTCAGCTATTGTTTAACCGTTGTTAACTTTATCTTATGAGAAATTTCTGACCGTTGCACTTTAGCTTTTATTAATATTTTGCGACAGCGCTTTTGAAATTATTATTGTGTTTAAAGCTGTCATATTATTTGAATTAAAAATGTGAAAACGTTTTGAGGCTTTGGTGGTTTAATTCAAATGGCCCGCCGTCCGATATATCAGTGTTGTCATAAGAATCTGAGTTAAACTCCAAGACAAATCTTGAATATCCCCTCACTACAAATTATTTAACTAGATATCTAGCTTTAAACGTACCAAATGATAGTTTCCCTCACTGAGCCGATTGGTTAAGATCCAACGTTTTATCTGTTCCTACTACGCGCTGGTCGAGCTGCTTCGGCAGACGACGGCACGTCCTTCACTACATATTCGAAATCAACAACATTAATGAGAGTAATGAACAGTCAAACCCTTGAACCACGTATTTTCCCCCCTCTTGTACTCTGTAGTGAATTCCTTCTGCATCGAGCATCGCTCAGGGTGTATGGGCGTATAGTAAAGAAATCTCCAAGGGGCTCCAGGTCACTCCTGTGGTCTCCACCGTAGAACGGACTTGGGGCGTAGGCAGGCCTGAGTAGAACCCTGTCTTGTCGAATAGACGACTGAGATGACTTCAGGGCCGCTGATGAATATCGTATGAGGTCTGATCCGCACCATATTGCCACATTCAGCGTAGGCAGCCTGGCGATAGAGGTAGGCACGCCCCGTGCTCACCCATGAAGCATTTTAGAGGTCGATAAGAACGGACAAGAAGGGGGCGGAAATGTGCTTCGAGGCCACCACATTCACAGATGTTAGGAAAGATGACTGTGATTATGACGTCCACAACAACCAACCACAAGACTTACACGCTGTATAGATTCTCCGTGTAACAGACGATGACTGCTGAAGATGACACAACCTAATCGACGATTGATGCATACGTCTCAATCGATTCACGAATATTGTGGAACGGCGAGTACTGAATCGACATCTAAATCCTAGGTCCGTCAACGATATCTTCGTAGGCTAGGTCTCTGCCTTAGGGATAAACAATAACGGTTTACTTGCCCGTGTGTTCCAGATTTGCATAGTTTGGCCTGCTCTGACAGCATCGGGAGTTTCGACGTTGTACGTGTATATTAGCTTTAAGACAGCGGGCTGGTGTTACATACATGTATATCTGCTGACAACACATACCGTAGTATTCTATGTGCAAAGAAGGGGATGGGTAAAGCTAAGACCTAAGACCTACCGAGCTTGTACAACACGTAATATTACTATTAACCTTACTCTTGAGTCTCAGCAACGTATAATGTTCTTAGGACTTAGGTATGTGATGTGGGAGTTTCAAAATACAAATCCCGGCGTCTAAATCTACAAATCACATACAGTGTAGAGAGAGAATCTTACGTGCAGCTATATGCCGGTAGGTACCTAGTGTATATGATTCTAAAACATAAACAACTTCCAAGCCAAAGGGTAGCTCGAAAAAGCAGCAACTATACGCGATCTCTGATCGGCAGACTACAGTTTACAAAGCTTAAAGAGTTTTCACGCCCGGCTTATAAAGAACTTGTACGGAAACTTGTGGGCTTATGCTACAGCCAAACGTATCCCTATCACCGCCGAACGTTACACGAACCTCCGTAGCTCCCGAGATCCGGCTACTAACTGATACTTAGGGGAGGGGAGGGATATACCCACGAGATCAGACAAATACGTGAGACGTTATGGTTCGTCGGCTTCGTTGATTTTCAAGCATAATATAGCTATTATGGTGTGTATCACATATCACATATCAGTTAAAATTACTCCGTGGCCTGTTTCTGCATCGGTCTCGGGGAGGCTCATTAGGATGATGCATGTAGCCTTCATTGGTAATGTATATCCATCAAAGACTATAAACGCGATTGGCCGAACGTCGGATTCGTCGCTCAACTGGCCATCTCTTAGCTCAAACTATGATGGAAGAACTGGCCGGATGACTCAAAGTGCAGATTGTAAAAGGTATGACTTAATATACTCGATCGTCTTATCCTTCCTTGATTCATCTACAATTCATTTCAAGTGGTTTCATATTGAGACTGGCCCAATATATTCACTACTAAGCGTTTTGAAGTGGCGTCCGCATGACTGGTAAAGATGACGTTGTTGACGATGACTACCATTCAACGCCGCTGGGGAATTATTGTTACTTACATTGAGGTTCATAGTTGGAGAGATTCTGTAGATTTCTAGTACTTCCAAGTCCTAATAACATGGCAAGATACAGAAAGCGATGGGATGGGAAATTAAACTTAACCTTGGGACTAGCGCACTAGATCAAAATGCATGAAGGCTAAAACGAGTCGAGATAGCATGACCGAGGATGGTGATGAATGGTTATCAGCCGTCGTATACTACTACGGAGCCCGGGTAGCGGCACGCATAGATTGGGAAACTCCCGTATGCCGTCATCGAAGTCCCGGCGCTTACCTGTTTTGTCACACAAAGGAGGGACGAAAGGCTTACCTTGACCGACTTGGCTCGGCTCGGCTCGGCGTGGCTTCGGCAGGGTCAGCGGCGACCGCAGGGAGGCTTCGAGAGCCTCTGATAACCATTATCGCCTTATTGGTCAGCAAGTGACTCAGCAAGGCGAGAGCAGAGCCTTGCCCTTGCGAGCGGTGTCGCGAGAGGAATAGCACTAATGCAGTATCCCTTCCAATCCAGATAGATACCTAAGCAGATAAGCATTTCTGTCATGATGTCGATGACACAGCACGCGATAGCGCAGTAAAGCGCGAGATGCGTCCTGTTAGATTGCGCCTGACAGTTTGTGGAGGACAAACGTTCTCCTATTGCTTCGAGCAGGCAGACCATCGAGTCCATACCTACTTATCATCGAACCGGTAGATGACATATAAGATATTACCTATTTTGGTGTTATGCTGCGTCGTAGAATTACACGCATGAGAGTCATCTACGCGCAGTGGCATCGAGTTAGCGAGCCATCACGTATGCTTCCCAACGTGCTGCCCTGTTTATCATCTACATCGAGATCCATGGTCGTGACAGACGGTCAATGACAGATAAGCTCGGCCCATTTTTCAAGGTAAAAAGCTAAGCGTCTTAATCAGATCGGTTGGTAAGATTCAGCGTTTTCTGATGTTGGGATGGATGACGCGAGGAGGCGTGGTAGTCGTGTATAAATGGGGTGTCCCTCACGGGGTAACTGTCAGAGCTCCAAGAACGCAAGTTTATCAGCCCTGCTCTCCAATGATAGAACCCACCACATCGAGCAGGATCAAGCAATTATGAATATCGACGGCCTGATTCACCGGGTCAGCTGGGCACCCGCCGCGCTCTCCGAGGAGCCGCTCGCCTTCACAAAGGTGGTGTTCTTCGTCGACAGCGAAGACCGCGGCGAAAGCCTATCTGCGTACCGGGGACAGCTCGCCGATAAGGGCTACGCGACGGAGGCCACCAGCGATGTCGCGGAGGTCGGTCGTTTGTCGACTCCCGAGACGGTCATCGTCCACATCCCGCACGCGGCGGAGGCTAGGGACGGCATATACAAAGCTGTCACTAGGTCGTGTACCAGCCTGATAGCGGCGGCGCAGATACTGCACCGTAACGGCCAGGGCCAGAAGCCGAAGCTGTTCTCCCTCTTCAGCAAGGACTCCGGGGTCGGCGATCTCAGCCGCGCTCCGCTCCATGGTTTGGCGAGGGTCATCAAGATGGAGATGGCGGACACCTTCGGCGGGTTGTTCGAGGAGGATCAAGGGTGCTTCCCGTTGGAGGCCATCAAGCACGCGCAAGGCTTCGACGTCGTCAGGGTCCGCGCGGGCGTGGCGC
The DNA here is from genome assembly GCA_022578535.1 of Jackrogersella minutella. Lineage (NCBI taxonomy): Eukaryota > Fungi > Ascomycota > Sordariomycetes > Xylariales > Hypoxylaceae > Jackrogersella > Jackrogersella minutella. The sequence continues at coordinate 43,915 of MU388406.1, forward strand.
AGACAGCTTCGCTGCAGCCCCGCCGGGACGAGCTAGATGACGGGGGAGGGTTTCAGCTCGACCCAGACCGAACATACCTGATCACTGGCGGGACGCGGGGTATCGGGCTGGAGACTGCGGCTTGGATGAGCGAGCGCGGCGCGCGCCACCTCCTTCTGGCTTCCCGCAACGGTATGCCGCCGGCCTCGGGCAGCGAGGCGGGAGACGAGAGCGCCAAGAAGCTCTCCTCGCGCATCGCTGAGCTCGAGGCCCTGGGCGTCTCGGTCCACACACTGGCCGTCGACTTCGGTGAGCCCGGTGCGGACGCCGTGCTGCGCCGATCCATCGACGAGTTGCGCGTACCACCTGTCAAGGGGGTCGTTCACGCGGCCGGCATCGCGGGCTGGCACACGTTGGACCGGTGCGCGCCTTCCGACGTCGCGGCCGTCCTGGCGCCCAAGGTTTTAGGCTCCTTGAGCCTCGACACGCTGTTCCCGCCCGGCACGCTGGACTTCTTCGTCCTCATGTCGTCCGTCGGGCAGCTCGTAGGATTTCCGGGGCAGCTGTCGTACGCACCCGCGAACGCGTTCCTAGACGGGCTAGCAGCGCACAGGAGAAGCCTGGGCGACAACAGCACGTCCATCCTTTGGAGCAGCTGGCGCGGCGTGGGAATGCTGGAACTGAGCAAGTCGGCGATGCGGATTATAACCAAGGGGATGCAGGCTAGGGGCATCGAGGACCTGCGGAAGGAGGAAGCCTTCGAGGCCTGGGACCGTATCACGAGCCTCAGGACCGACCATGCCGTCGTGGTGCGGGCTACGGAGCTCAACGCCAACGAACCGCTGCGGCACCCAATGCTCAAGGACATCACGCCACGCCGGCCGGCAAAGCAAATATCCGCGGCGACGAAGTTTAAAGACTACCCCGAGAACGCAGTGGCGGTGGTGGGGATGGCCTGCCGGACGGCCGCCGGGGACACCCCGGAAGAGCTCTGGGAGGTGATCCAGGCGGGCAGAGGTATGGAGCGCGAGATCGACGTGAAGCGCTTCCCAGACGCGGTCGGTAAGGGTAAGATGTGGGGAAACTTCTTGTCGGATATCTCGTCGTTCGACCACCAGTTCTTCAAGAAGTCCAAGCGCGAGTCGTCGGCGCTAGATCCTCACCAGCACGTGCTGCTCGAGACCACGTACCACGCGCTCGAATCGGCGGGCTGCTTCGGCGGCGGGGAGCAGCTGGGAGAGGCGCAGGCAGAGACCCATGACGATGCTCAAGGCGCTCACACGACGGGCTGCTTTATTGGCATGAACTCGCCGGACTACCAGCTGAATCTAGCCTGCCATCCGGCCTCGCCATACACGGGCTTTGGCATGCTCCACTCGTTCGTCGCCGGACGGCTGAGCCACCACTTCGGGTGGACGGGCCCGTCGCAGACTATCGACACGGCCTGCTCGTCAGCAATGGTCGCAATTCACCAGGCCTGCCGCGCCATCCAGGTGGGCGAGTGCACGCGTGCCGTCGCAGGCGGCGCCAACTTAATAACCAACACAACCCTGTTCGAGGCCCTGCGGGTGGGCGGGTTCCTTAACGAGACAGGAGCCTGCAAGACATTCGACGCGCGGGCCGACGGGTACTGCCGCGGTGAGGCCGTGGGCGTCCTGGTGCTGAAGAGGCTCGACAGGGCGGTGAAGGACGAGGACGACATACAAGGCGTCCTGCTGTCAACCGGCAACAACCAGAACATCAACAGCACGAGCATTACAAACCCGGTCCTGGAGAGCCAGATGGCGCTGTACAGGGACGTGCTAGCCCGCGCCGGGGTCAACCCGGGAGACGTGTCATACGTCGAGGCCCACGGCACGGGCACGCGCGCCGGTGATCCCGTGGAGACCGAAGGGATCCGGCAGGTTCTCGGAGGGAAGGACAGGCGTTCCACATTGCACATCGGCGCCGTGAAGCCCAACGTGGGACACTCCGAAGCCGCCTCTGGCGTGGTGTCGCTGATAAAGGTCCTGCTCATGATGAAGCACGGCAAGCTGGCCCCACAGGCTCACTTCAAGACGTTGAACCCGAACATTCCAGCCCTCGAGCCTGATCAGATGGCCATCTCGACATCACTGAAGGACTGGCGCGACGATCTACGCTTAGCGATAGTGAATAACTACGGCGCCTCAGGCAACAATGCAGCCGCCGTCGTCGCGCCTCCGCCGCAGCTCTCTTCGGGGTCGGCATCTCTCAGCTCAACCATCTCCAAGTGGCCTTTTCTTATCTCTTCCTCCTCGAACGCCAGCCTTTTGGCTTACTGCGACAGGATAAAAGACCAGATCGACAACGGCTCGTTTGCTCCCGACCTAGCTCCCGACCTTGCTTTCGCTTTGGCGAAGAAGCAGAACCGTCGACTGCAGCAGGTTTTCTGCACGACAGCCACATCTCGTAGGCCTCCTTTCTTTCTCCTCCCTATTATCTCCCTTGTCCCAACATAGTATCCAAGAGCAAGTACTAAATCAATTTGTCGCCGTAGTAAAGGAGCTGAGAGCCCAGCTCTCCGACCCCGGGAGGCATATCGCCACCTCCCAGAATCCTAAACCCGTCGTACTCCTCTTTAGCGGCCAGAATGGCAACACCGTGCCATCCGCAAGGCGTCTGTACGACAGCTCCCTGCTCTTCCAGACGCACCTGCACCGGTGCGACGAGGCGATGCAGTCTCTCGGCCTTCCCAGCCTGGTGCCGGCGGTCCTGGAGGGGCTCCAGGGCGACAGCGACCTCGTCCTCCGCCACGCGGTCATGTTCGCCATCCAGTACTCGTTTGGCATGTCGTGGATCGATTCGGGCGTGATGCCCCAGGCGATCTGCGGTCACTCGTTCGGCGAGTGGGCGGCGCTTACGGTCTCAGGCGCCATGACGCTGGAGGCCGGCATGAAGCTTATCACAGGGTATGTGTTCCTCCTCTCTGTAGCCTTTAGTAGCAGACGCTAACTTGTTCGCAGTGAGACTCGAGATAACTAGATAACATGGTAAAGGTTTAGCAAAACGCTTACGTTCGAGCAGGTCGCGCATCTATCATCCAGAAGCTCTGGGGCGACGACACTGGGTCTATGATAGCCATAGAAGCCGGCTTGGTCGAGACGCATACGATGCCGGCCAAGCATCTAGAGCCGTTCCGCAAGGAGCACCCGGAGGCCAAGCTTGACGTCGCGTGCTACAACGGGCCCAACGCCTACGTCGTCGCGGGGAAGACGGTCGACATCGAGCTGCTGGAGTCGTACTTGAATGACAGGAGATCAGGCGGCGAGGCGCTGCGTTTCAAGGTCCTCAAGGGGATGCACGCGTACCACTCCGAGATGGCGGATCCGATAATCGACGAGAGCGCCAAGCTGTCGACCTCAATCCCATTTCAGGTGAGTGCTGAAGCGTACCTCGTAAAGCATCGGCGTCTAGAGCGCTCGTTTGCTAGCTATTACACGGGCAATCCTTATGATGACCAAGAGCTGACCGTCCGCCCGATCTAGGACCCGACCCTGCCTTTTGAATCCTGTCAAGAAGAACCGTGGACCGGCCCCGGCCTGAACGTGATCGCCCGCAACACCCGCGGGCCCGTGTACTTCGCGCGGGCTATATCGCGCATCGTCGACCGCCTAGGGTCGTGCACATTCCTGGAAGCCGGAGTGGGCGGTCCCATTATCGCCATGGCTCGGAACGCGCTGCCGCAGCCACAGGCTCAAGAGCACACGTTCGTGGCCATCAGCGGCAAGGACCCGGTGAAGTCCATCGCCGACGCCACAGTCGCGCTATGGAAGGTTGGTCAGCTAAGCGTGCAGTTCTGGCCGTTCCACCGGTGCCAGCAAGCGAGCTACAAGCCTGTGGTCCTGCCGCCGTACCAGTTCGAGAAGCACAGGCACTGGCTGGAATACACCGGGCTCTCGGGCGGAGGGGCGAAGGGGGTACACGAGCAGGAGCCAACGCAGTCAGAGCTATGTCCTCACTGCTCAAACTACACCAGCGACTTTCCTTACATAGCTCTAGACGAGTCCCAGGGCCGGGGGGCGGGCAAGTTCGTCTTCAAGGTCGGTGTGCGCAGCAGACGCTACCAGAGCTTGGTCGGGGGCCACGAGGTGGTAGGATCCCCGACCTGCCCGGCGCCGGCATACCTAGAGCTGGCTTCGCACGCCGTCGCCTTACTACTCAGCACCAAGACGATGACCAAAGAGATCGCGGTCGAGGGCTTCGAGATCCTAGCGCCCTTAGGTCTAGACGCGCAGCGCTCTGTCGTGTTGGTCCTTACGAAGAAGGGTGAGGACGCGTGGGGGTTCGAGGTGTGCTCCAGCAAGAACGGCAGCAGGTCGTCCATGCACGCCAAAGGTGTCATCTCCCTGCACGGCGGCGGCCGTGCGCGCGACGAACAGAGCGAGAAGAACAGATGGGCCCGCGCCTCCAGCCTGGTGGAGGAAGACACCGAGACGGAGGCCCTGCGCGGCGCGATGGTGTACAAGGTGTTCAGGACGATGGTGAGGTACTCGCCTGCGTACAAAGGCCTGCGGTATCTGGTCGGCAAGGGGCCAGAGGGTGCGGGCGACATCGTGATACCGGCGAACGAGTCGAGTGGCATAGCCAAGACGCCGAACAACACTATCGCGGACCCGCTGGTTATGGACAACTTCATGCAAGTGCCCGGCGCGTTCGTGCACTCGCTACATGCGTCCGACGACGACGAGGGAGGAGACGGCAGCATATCTTACATCTGCATCGGCATGGACTCCGTGGGACCCTTGAACAGGCTCCAGGGCAACGGCGAGTACAGAGCGTACACCAAGATTGTCCGGGAGGACAGCAAGGGGTCAGTGCTAGACGCATTCGCATTCGACAAGCACACCGGAAAGATGGTCTGGTCTGCCAGGGGGCTCAGGTTCTTGAGGGTTCCCCGCAGCTCGCTAGCGAAGGTGCTGGCGGGAGCCAACCCGGGTGTGAAGTCAGAGAAGGAGCCCGTCAGCTTGTCGAAGCCCGCTCCTCCGCCTCTAGCCCTCGAGGATCTTGACTGGACAACGCCGGCTCCCCCGAATAAACCCAGAAACAACGAAAAGTCAGCGGACGTGCTGAGCGAAGTCCAGGAGATCCTCAGCAAGTCCTTAGACGTCCCAGTCGGTGACGTCACGAAAGAGGCCTCGCTCGAGGAACTCGGTGCAGACTCGCTGGTCGCCTCGGAGATCCTAGCTAACATCTCCGACAAGTTCAACGTCGACATCTCCACGGAGGAGTTCATCACAATCTTGCACGTGGCGGCTCTGTGCGATATGATCTCTTCTCGGCTCGGCAACGATGATGACGATGCTGCCGACGCCGCCGACGACTTGGGGCCAGATTCTACTTCCGAGGAGGCTGACGGCACGGGCCTAGAGTGGCAGAAAAAAGTCTTCGAGATCCTCAGCCAATCCCTCGACCTCCCGGTCGCGGAGATCCGAATGGACTCGAAGCTTGAGGATATCGGCTCCGACTCACTAATCGCGGGGGAGATCGTCAGCAACCTGAATGAGGCGTTTGGCATCGACATATCGTCAACCGAGTTCGCTTCAACGGTCGACGTGGTATCCCTCTGCGGTCTCATCTCGGGCACTGCGTATCCCGGATCGGTGCAAACCCCCACGGACAGCTCGTCGGGCACGCACGCGCTCTCGACCCCAAGAACCACAATCCCGACGACTCCGTACACCGGCGTAAACACGCCCACCGAGAGCGAGAAGCCCACGTCGCCCCAGGGCGGCGCGGTGTTGATACACGCAGCTTTCCAGCAGACGCGCCGCAACTTCGACGCTCGCGCCGAGGAAGCCAAGTTTACGGGATATTGGGACCAGGTATACCCGCGGCAGCTGAGCACTATCGCGGCATTCATCGTAGAAGCTTTCGAGAAGCTCGGCTGCCCCATAGGAGAGTTCGGACGAGGGGAGAAGCTGCCTGCTTTGCGAGACACGTTAGCCAAGTACCACAGGGAGGTCTCGCGGCTCTGGGAGATTCTGGAAGAGGCCGGCGTCGTCGAGAAATCAGAAGGCGAGTTCCTGCGCGGCTCGGCGCTTCTGGGGGGTAGCGCGAGCAGGATATCCGCCAGGGAGCTAAGCGCCAAGCTCGTCACAGACTTCCCTCAGTTCGCATCGGCGCACGGCCTATCCGACCTCGTGGGACCACACCTGGCCGACTGCCTCGCCGGCAGGGCAGACGCCGTCTCCCTCTTGTTCGGTAACAAGAAGGGCCGCGACCTTCTCGAAGATTTCTACGCCAACGCGCCAGACCTCCGAACCGCCACGCAGGTGCTCTGCAACTTCTTTTCGGCCGCCATCCGCTCTCGGGGATCCGGCGGCGAACCATTCCGCGTGCTCGAGGTTGGCGCCGGCACGGGAGGCACCACCAAACACCTCGTGCCGCTCCTGCGAGCCGCCGGGGTGCCTTACGTCTACACCTTCACCGAGCTCTCAATATCGCTGCTCCAGCGCGCCAAGAAGGCCTTCGGGGGTGACGAGAGCATAGAGTTCCTTAGGCTAGACATCGAGCACCCTCCTCCCGAGGAGCTGCTAGGCCGCTACCACGTCGTCGTGTCGAGCAACTGTGTGCACGCGACGCGCGACGTGCGGGGCTGCCTGGCCAGCATCCGCAGGCTGGTGCGGCCCCGCGACGGCTGCGTGGCGCTAGTCGAGTACACGCACAAGCACGCCTGGCTCGACCTCGTCATGGGCCTGCTAGACGGGTGGTGGCTGTTCGACGACGGCCGGGAGCACGCGCTGCAGAGCCCATGGGAATGGGAGAGGGCCATGCGGGACGTCGGCTTTTCGCACGTCGACTGGTCCGACGGTGTGAGCCGCGAGTCCAGGAGCGTCCGAGTGATATGCGGCATGGCGGCCGAGCTGGAGAGGCCATGCCCCGCGAAGGCGACCTCGATGCTCCTGCACCGCGGCGCTTCGTCTTCGGGAGACCGCAACTTGTTCCTGGCTCCCGACGGGTTCGGGTCCGGCGCCGTGTTCGGTCCCCTCCAACCGCTACTGGGCGGTGTTGAGAACGTATCCGTGTACGCGCTCAACAGCCCTTTCATCAAGATCAAGCCCGACCCGGAGCAGCCGCCTACGATCGAGGAACTCGCTGCCATCTACGTGGCCGAGGTCAAGCGCCGGCAGCCTAGGGGGCCGTACCTCATCGGCGGTTACTCGATCGGCGGCATAATAGCCTACGAGATGACGCGACAGCTACTGGAGGACGGGAACGAAGTGGAGAGGCTGTTCCTGATCGACGCGGCGTGTCCCACCTCCTCGACCTCTCTGCCAAGCGCTCTGGTCGGCTTCTTAGAATCGATAGACCACCTCGGCATGGCCAACGAGGATGACATTCGAATCAAGAGCAGAGGCCGGCCCATTGCAAGCGGCCACTTCGCACTAGCAAGTCAGCAGCTGATAGGGTATAAGATAACCAAGCTGCCTGGCCGAAAGACCCCACGGTCTGTGCTGGTCTCGGCGAGGGAAGGGGTCAATAAGCAGGACAAAGTGCCCAAGCCGGAGGTTCTGCCACACGAACAGTGGATCGTGGACTGGTTTCTGGATGACAGGACCGACGACGGATCCTTGGGATGGGAAGAGGTCGTAGGAGATGTGAGCGTGATCCGCGCCGACGGCAATCACTTCTCCATGATGAAGAGTCCAATGGTAAGCCAATTGATAAGAGATTTATGAATCCCCATGATCGACCGATTTACTGAGATGTGAAAACAGATTAATACATGGGGTTTACAGCTTGTTGGACAGCTTGTTACTTGAGTGTTTAAGAAGCGACTTTGGGAGTATTCCTTTTTATACCGGCTTCTTTGGTAGTTTTATATATATATATAAGATTTCCGAGGACCACGAAGGTCTTGACGAAACAGTTATGTAAGCCAGGGTAATGAAGTATGCGTTCTAAAAGGGTAGAGATGGAAAGTTGGAGGATCCGAGCCTCAAAATGATGGTTTTAGAATGAAAGAATCGGGGTAGGGAGGGTGGCGGAGTATGGAGATAAATATGGATGAGTCAGCAAACGCCATTTTATCAGCACGTACCACATCGGATATCGGTGTCAAAATGAGAACCTAGAATAATTACCTAGGTATATAGGTACATAATATGTTCCCATTCATTCAGCTTACATCCAGATCAGCTGGATTGTAAAATAAAACATCCTAAACTGAAATCACATCCACATATATCCAAGAAAACTTGATTATTCCGGCATCCCAAACGCGGGACGCATTAACCGCGCAGCGCCAGCTTGTATATCGTTAAATGAACGGGGATCGGGTCCTCGAGGAAGACTCAAGCCGCGACGCTCTAACGTGTCCCTATTGTAGATACTGCCCGGTAGCGGTTTGCCCATGTGGCAAAAGTCACACTGGCACGGAGTCGGTCCCGTTCCGTGATGATCGCACTACCGCGTCACGACGAGAGTCAGCATAATTATTTTACATCCAAGTAAAGTATATCCAAGGTAAAGGCACCGCTGTAGAATCATCCCCTCCTAACAAGTTATTGAGGTGTTATGGGCAATACGGTAAGAAGCGTTTCTCGAAATGGTATACTCACCCCGAAGCGTTGATCTCCGGCTGTCCCGCAGCACGTCCAGCGAAATCCATGTGGCCGGTACGCATACATACGGATATCGTCTGACCCAAACTTCTCCTCATACTTGCGCCTCAGATCATCCGCCTCTGAAGCACAGCAGTTTCCCCATCCGAGCTCCTCGCCATATTCCGACATCACCCCTCCCCAGGTGATGAGCTCTAGATCTCCGAAGTGCCAGGTCCTGTCCTTACACTTCCGGAAAGGGTCGTACCATTTTTTGCCCTCCGCTAAGGCGGTCCTCGCGCGGCAGACGTCTTTATGGGAATCCCACCAGTCTCTCTTCTGGCAGTCGGTGCCTGGAAATTTCACGTTAGAGATTCGAAGCAAATCATTCTGATCGCCTCGGTCGAAGTTGTACTCGGGGTAGACAAAAACGACGTACCACAGTATAAGCTAGACTTGCATCGAGCGCACTTTTTAAGAGTGACGCCCTCGTCTTTACTTTTGCCGCAATTATCGCACTTTTGAGACTGTTCTTTTTCCGACATGATACTTATTCTCAGAGGGGGAAACGTGTCGAAATTGAAATTTGAGACTACCTACCAGGCATGGAAACATTTATACAATGTACACATCTCATGTATTTCCTAGGTATGTACATTGAATAGAACAGGCGGTGTAATTTTATCTCATCAAGCTCAGACCAGCTATTCATTGAGTGGCGGGCTGCGCCCGCCACCACCTCCGCCACAGTGGCCCGTGCCATTGTACTGTGGGG
>MU388407.1:0-52068 GCA_022578535.1 Jackrogersella minutella
CTACGCAATTAAAGAATTCCTATGGGTGTAATTATTTAAAATAATTCCACGATTTTAGAATCATTCTAATTAATGGGATGTTCCCGCTACGGTAAGCTCCATGGATGGGAGTTTTGATGTTTCCTGACCGGGTTAAAGGACTGAATGGGACTTCTCTGATGGAATTGATCTAGGACACAGTTAAAATTCCAGCTATCTTCGAAGCTGATGAGCCTCGGGGAGAAGAGTTAGTACCTAGGTAGTTTTGGGATAACTATGGTTAGGCGTGTGGCCTGGTCAACAGCTAGAACCAGTAGGGGAAAACTGACGAGTCTTATACTACCTAGATATAATGAATATGACGGTGGTGTGTCTGGCAGCGGGTCAATGGTGTTGATAAGAAAGATTGTCTTGATGGCTACCTATGAGAAATTTCCAACTCAAGAAGCCAGTTTTTATCTGTTGAAGATTACCTCGATAACTAATACGGATTGCCTGCAAAAAGAATCTAGGGTTACATGAGCCATGGACTAATATGGTTCCTCACTTGATGGGACGGAAAGTTCATGCAACACAGGTTGTATCCTAACTACAACCTGTTGCAGCGTCTCCGTCCCAGTTTGCGCCGATAGAGGTTCCACTACCGAGGCAACTACCTGTCCCTGGACTACGGCAAACATCCATCATATGGATATCTTCTCCCAGTGCTTAATTTGGTCTCTAATACCAGTAGGAAATGGCCATCCCTTGGGGTGTGGCATATTCAGAGCCACGTGTGGGTCTAAGTAGGTGTACTAGGTAGAATTGGCCATTTATCGTGTTGTAAAAATCTTACCTGCTAATACATGATAATATTCTACCCATTCGCGTGCTTCGGGCTGGGTGACGGAATTTAGATATGTCTACGTCGCCGAGTCCGCCGAATTCATCGACTGCAGCTTTCACGACGAGGATCTAGACCGAGGGGCAGCCCGCTATCCCGTACTCACGGCCGGCCTTCCCGTCGGACACCAACATAGGCAATCCCGGAGTGGCACGCGACTGCAGTGATCCTGCAAGCACTCGAACTGGTGCAACCTTTGGTCACCCCATTTGGCTCGGCCACTGTGTGGCCGGTTTTAAGATCTTTTGTGATGGTAAAGCTTGATGATAGGAAAGCAAAATTGGGGGATGGAAGAAATTGGAAGAAACAAAGCGTTAGTTCGTACGCTGACAGGGAAAAGAATCGTCACGGTGTCAGCTATTCATCTACCTCCATACTTCCCATGACATGCAAACGCTAGACAGTCTGCGTTGCTGGCGTCGGCGCTCGTGTTGAAAATGTTGTAAAAGAAGGATAAGGGGGGAAGTGTACTGGTGTAGGTATCATGAGTCCTAGGTACCTAGGTAGGTAGTTATGCTTTACAAGTAACGGGCGGATGAGTCGAATGTCATACGATCCATAGGTATGATTCGTGTGGCTGCCCAGGTATAAAATGGTTGAATCGCATTCAAGTCTAGGTGTTCAACGGCATGGTTCCAATTACAGGGCTGCTTGGTTCTTCTCCTGCCTTTTTCTACTTCGGTAATTTTTTTGACGTGAGGTGAAAGTTTGGTTCGGACCTGTAAGCCGGCCTGGGGTTTCCGTAAGGAGCAAATTCTGGACCTGCCCATTTGAAAATAACCTGGGTGTTTATTTTCTCGCAGGAGCTGACAAACGTTTATCGATTCCCTTACTCATGTTGTGATCCTGCTGATTGATCGAGAAAGCAGCGCGGTCATCCCTCGCTTACTTTTACTGCTGTCGCCGCATATAGAAGGTTACCTAATGTGTTCAACTATTCACGGCTACGTTACGGTAAGCTAAAGTGACGGATTATATAAATATGGCGTCGATCTCCACAGTTGCTCCATATAATGTGCCAGTCTATTGTCAGTCATAGTAGACCTATAAAGTAATTGTTATATCGAGATGTTACGTCGCATTATTTCTTGTGTTGCCGCTTCGGCGTCGGTTGCTTGGGCTTCCACAAGCACGAGCTACTCGTTCAAGACCGAGGGCGCGTGCTCGACAGCGTCGGGTAGTGGCGGTACGGTGCCCTTGTCTCTTCCCACCTCGACGACGACGAGTACGGTGTCGTCCATCCTGACGAGCGAGGAGGTGACGGTGCTGTCGACTGTGGAGGTCACGACCGACGCCGTAACGACGACGGTGTTTACGCAGACCGACTACGCTTGGACCTACGTTACTACGACCGTACCCACCACCACCTCGTGGATAGGGGCTCAGTCGATCGTTGCCACTGCGACGTGGCCGACTACGGTGTGCACGAATGGCGTGACGCCCTCGACCGTGACGGAGTACAGCGGCAGCTACACGCCTATCTCGGGCCAGGTCACCACGATCCCGGCTTCGTACCCGTCGCAGGTTGTGTGCGCTACCGGGGTGACGTGGTTCACGATTCTCCAACCGGTGGCGACGTCCGGCGTCACCACCGTCACGGTGACCCCGACGAGCACGATACTTAATCCCACCACGACTAGCACGGAGACGTACGCGTACACGTCTACGGAGTTCGCGACGACGGTCACGAGCGTCACCACCTCCTATCACCTAGCTACTAGCGTCGAGACCGTCAGCACGGCGTGCGAAACTACCACGACGACGACCTTCGCGGCCAAATGCGCGCCCACGAACGTGGTTGCTGGCGTCGGCGACTTCGGGCTGGTGTCTGGCAAGTATGCCGCCAACACGACGGTGATTTACATTCCGGATGACGATTTTGATGATCCTAGCGTCTGCTGTCAGTTGTGCCAAGACAACGAAGGATGCGCCGGCATGATGGCAGGAATATCTGGATTCTGCGGCTTACTATATGTCGGAGCTCCGAACGGAGGTCCCGCATGCGACTTTGTGTTCTCTTACCAGACTCAATCCGACGTGTTCCCGTTGCAAGGTCTCTGGGTACAGTCAGGATGCGGTGAGATTGATTATACGGGGAGTGATGGAGTATAACGTTCGACTCGGGTATCAGACAAGCTTCATGTCTTATGTTAGGATCAGCTTTAGATAACAATAGCGCAATGATATGAAGCCTTTCAATTCAAGAATATTGTGACTTATGGTTCTCACGGTATGAACTAATGCTAACGTCAGCGAACCTACCTATTCCATCAAAAGGGTTGATAGAGGGTGGATGTTAATAGAACCTTTCCTCTTTTCGACGATGGCGCCAGCAGACCAAGAATGTAAGCCGCGATCATGTTGCGTTGATTAAGCGAATCTCAAATTCGGCACATCAAGTTCTAGCGAGGTTAATAAGATTCAAGGCTTCATCTTTGATATGATGCTTATGAGCAGAGGGGAAAAGAAGTGGCATTGCCGCCTTAGTTCCTCCACCCGATATTTCGAGTATCCGTAAGCCAATGCACTTCAGCAGGATCGGGTCTAGAACCCCGAACACATCGAGGTATCATTCGATTATGCGCCAAGAGTAATTCATCATCTATGAAATAAAGTGTTGAGCAAGCTATCAAGAGTTCAAGTGAAGATTGCCATAGGAACCCGATGGTCGCTTATCACTTCGTCCAAACGGCGCTTGACATCTGTAACTCAGATCTACATAGCATTGGCGTATGTTTATCGTTCTATTCAGCTTCGTGCACGAGGCAGGATCATTAAACGGTGCTGAATTACGGATCTAGAGCAGGCCCTTATGAACAAACTTGACATCGCCGGTGTCGGGTTTAGTGAAATAAGCAGTTGTCCTAATATATCATCTTTGAATTGTCTCCTAGGGTCGAAAGTCGATGTAGATGATAAGTAGGATAAACGTAAAGACGCCCCCTACCATAGCATATGGGAATAAGAGAGAAACCTGGGTAGTCTTATCTCGTATGTGCGACAAGTCCTCGGATACAATCATATCAGCAGGCCAAATTGGTCGACGCTGAATTGATAGGTCTTCGGCGCGTCGCGTCGCAATTTCTCCATAGGAGTGATGCGGCTCGAACGCTCAGAAATGATTATTATACCCTCTGCCATCATCATCGTTACTATTCGCTGGCTGTCGAAGTCGTGATTCGTTGGACGCGACTTTGCAGATCACGACGCTTCCTGGGTGCGGCGAAAGATGCCGTCACCCAGCTTGGGTGAGGAGCTATCGTTTGCGGTGATACCCTCATCGGCATCACTTCAATCGTGATGATATTCCCTGTCTTCGATGATTCTCGAACCTCGCAGCCTCGGTGCCTTCATGGTATCCCATACGTATCGTCAATGATTATCGATCAAATAATGATCAGCTTCGTTATGAGTCAAGGCAGTATTGGGGAAGAAAAGAAGGGAAGAGAAAAGAAAAGAAATAGGGCTCCACCTAGGTACCTCCTAAGGAACCAGGCCAGGGCTTGTCGCGAAGCTGGCCCGGGGGGCTGGGCGTCTGTGGCTGCAACTGTAACATGCTGCTAAATATACCTCCTATGTACCTAGAGCTCCCTGTACTTGGGCTCCTACGAGTTTTCACCTCACTTCCATTTACCGCAGCTAGAACCAATGGATAACATCCTTTGTCTCCCGGAACGTCGAAAAGGCCAAGTGTACTAGATGTTCCAATTTCCATCGATTTATTAGCTTTTATTCAAGACTTTGACATTTGACACTTGGCCTTGGGTTGATACAGTGTCCTTAAGCCTAATGACCAATTATATCCGAAGAACTCGGGAGAACATCTCGAGATTTGGAATTCAGAAGAAATCCGGGAAGCGATCCAACCAAGATCGGAACGTAAAGTCCGACAAGAGAGATTCTACGATGCTGTCCAAGTAATGTCTGCTAGCTCCGGCAGATCTATCCAATGCCTTGTAAGGCTACTACTACAGACTGTCGAATATATGGTGTCTTCGGTCCTACTCAACACGACCTGCACGACCAGGCATATTTCCCGAAGCGAATTTCACTCTGCTGGGTCTGATTGGTGACAGCATCATCCATCAACCTTCTGCGCGTTATCGCGATACATTGATGCACTCAAGTTAATTTCTTTCTTGCGATACGCAGATCGAACTCGGATGCCAGATCCCAGAACAACTTTGAGATACAGTCATGTTTTATTCGATAGTAAAGCGAAATATTACCTAGGTAGTTAACCAATATAAGAAATACGGGGGCTGTCCTCCCGAACTGGACTTTCAATGCTCGCCTAAATTGGACAAGACGGAAAAATTCGACGATCTAATGAGAAATGATGACCGTACAATCTATGAGCAGCTCGTCCTGGGCGGCCGGCACATTTCCCGAGGTAAAGGACCTATTCGCTATAGCAGTGTGTACGGGATATACCCAGAGTATATATGTACGACCTAGCGCACTACCTACTCGATCGACATCCGCCGCTGGAACACATCGCTAGAAGACATCGCAGACTCCTATATCCAACCGCGAAGATGAAGTGGCTTTCTCTCACGCTGGCGCTCGCCGGGCCTTCCCAGGCCGCGCTTCGATTCGGATGTTCGACTCTGACGATCCAACGTCTCGACCCCCTCGTGGAGCCTGGCAAGGTCCCTTCGGCTCACCTTCACCAGATCGTAGGCGGCAACGCCTTCAACGCGTCCATGGACCCTGCGGCTGGCGACCTCGGCGACAAAGGTACCTGCACCACCTGTACCTTCTCTGAGGACTTCTCCAACTACTGGACCGCCGTCATGTTCTTCAAGCACCCTAACGGGACGTACAAGCGCGTGCCCATCATGCAGAACACCGCCCTGCCTAACGGCATCAACGGTGGGATGACCATCTACTACACCCAGCAGGACTTCTCCTCGAATGGCAACCAGAAGATCACCGCCTTCAAGCCCGTAAGCCTACCCGCTCTTGTCTCGTGAGTACGTAGACGCACAAGATCCTAACAATGTAAGGGTTTCCGTATGACTGTCGGCACCCCGACCGCGACGTCCAAGTACGGGCCCGGCCTGAAATTTGTCTGCCTTCAGAACAAGGGAACTCGATTCCCCGAGCTCGACGACTTCCCCACGAAGCCATGCACGGGTGGTATCATGACTGTCCATCATTTCCCTGCGTTAGTAACACTCGATCCCTTGTTTTTCTTATTCTTTTGCGCTGACCACATGTAGATGCTGGGATGGCAAGAACCTCGACAGCCCTGACCATCAATCGCACATGTACAACACGGTAAAGGACGCGTTCCAAAACTCCGGCCCCTGCCCGGCGTCGCATCCCATCAGGGTTCCCCAGGTGGCGTACGAGACGCTGTGGGATACGACCGCGTTCAACAACATGTGGCCGACGGACGGCTCGCAACCCTTCACCTTGAGCTACGGCGACAACGAGGGCTACGGCACACACGCCGACTACGTCTTCGGCTGGAAGGGCGACGCCCTCCAGAAGGCCATGGACTCTTCTTGCATGTTCAACGCCTGCGAGAACGGAAACCCTCTCAAGTCCCAGGGTGTGGCCCAGATGAACCAGTGCAACGTCCCGACCACCGTGGACGAGGACATCGACGGATGTAAGTAGCTGCGCGACGCTGTTGAACGATCCTAAGCTGACTTCTTCCTAGGGCTCACTTCCCTCCCCGGCATGTAGACGACTCGAGTTGCTCGGATATAAAAGGGGCTAATCGGATTTATTGTTCGAAATTTCTGGTCTCGACTTTAGCGCTCGCTCGCGTTTCATTAATAAAAGATTGCTTTATACCAACGTTACCAGAAGCGTACTTCGTTTAGATAGATTGAATTATAATTTAAAGAATTAAATTAATCTTGTGGTTCATAAATACATTTCCCAGGTCTGTAAGGCATGTATATGTCTTGAAGCATGGAGGTGAGGATGAGATAAGTGATCACTGGTCATGAAATTACTTGAGATGTATGAAGAAGTGCCCGTGTGCAGCTGTAACGAAAATAACCACGCATTGATAAGGTTGCCATTATTAGAATTGTTCATTGCAATGATCCTTAATTGAATTGTCTACTTCGTGATATACAGGTTTCTCAATTCCCTATTAATTTTGTAGACTGTTCTTGTTGACCAAATGCGCACGAGTGCCTCGTACAACTCGATATGCAATACGAATACGGGATACGAGGCTCGATATCCTTCAAAAGGTCTCCCGAATTATGAACCCCTAAGGCACTTTTCCTTTTCGTATGGTGAATCCCAGGATTTAAGACTCATCTTCGCACTGAATGGCGAGGTGCGGACATAGGACTATTAACGTACGTTAGTGGAAGTATGACTTTTTACGCCTAGATACAGCACGACGCAGTAAAAGGCGTTGTGGAGGACTTGATGACACTAACCAGATTGATGAGTAAACCTCAAATTTCATTCATACGATGAGGAATGTATCCGACTGCCTATGCGAGCAGACCAGACTGCACGGCGCCCACGGCGATTGGCTGCTGGATGTCGTTCAAGTTGACGTCCTTAGCCGCTCGCTTAGCCTGGACAAGGTCGACTTCGAGATGACGGAACAGGAACTCCAGCTCCGGGTGTCGCTTGACGGCGAGTCCGACATCCTTGAGGTTCAGCTCGCCAGCGCGCGGCTTGATGTCGACTTCAGACATCTTCATCAGCGCTCGCAAGTCGGCGGAGTCGTGGAACTTGGATCGGGTGGCGGCGGCGTGGAGTTTTCCCTTGAACAGCTCGAATGGGCCGAGGAAGGTCGAGACCCCCTGGCCGGAGGAGCGACCGTTGATGTGGATATCAACGCATGAGATATTTTCCATGGAGTGTTTAGAACCTGGCAGTAGTATCTGTCAGTATGGCCGATGATTATGAGATAGATAATAGATTTACGGTACCTTCGAATTGCTCGCAGAAGATCTCAACCAGCACAGGTCTGTGCGAATTCACTTGGTCATCCCAGAAGAACGCCGCGTAGTTATCGCGGACCTGCGAGATGGCTTCGAACCCTCCATTCTTGTGGAGCAGCTTGACGACCTGGTCCTTGGAAGCCGAGGCTAGGCAGTCGATGTCCTTGGTGCTGCGGAGGCCTCCCATGATTCGGATCGCGAAGCCGCCGAAGATGCCGAACTTGATGCCTTCTTGGCTGAAGACACGGTGCAGCACTATGGCCGCATCATTTAGGTGTTCTACAGACATGACGGGTAGATGATTTGTTGAATTTGACTTGGCTGTTTGACTAGATTTCTTGGTGTTGTTGGCTCGGCGGAAGGTTTGATTTTTCCACCTCGAAAGTAAGTTGTGGAAGAGATTTATGAGAAACATGATTATTAGTTGTATCATGGTAGATATATCTATAAGTCAACAAAGACTGGTTTACATTGGTTGTGAATATCGTCAGTTTGTGCTTCACATTCTTCGTCGGTTTCTCGAAACCAAGACGAGGCCGACATATTCATAGCCACCCACTTTGTCTCCAAGACCCACGATCTTAATTCTATTAACATTGATCATGTTAACTCAATAATGGTATCGGTTCCAGTTGATAGAATTCAGATATTCTCTATCTGAACACGAACTCAATGGTAGATCTTTGGATCTTCATTGTCAAATCAGACATATAATGGTTATAACTTGGAGCTTGTAGTGTACCTAGGTAAGCTTCCAATTTATAAAGAATGATAATGTCAGTGGTAAATAGGTGTAACAATCCCAATGGCACAATATTGTGTTTGTTTCTAATTGCTTAATATTATGGAACTAATGGGACATTTTTTATTTCATCACGGGATTATGTTCCCCCCCTTTCGGCTTGATTGAAATGGTCAATGCTAGCTCGCAACTTAACTTTACATCTCTTATATTTCCATTAAACGATCACAACAAACCATGAGGCACCCAGATCACGATTAAAATGGCCGCATTTCTAAAATCCTTCCGGGAGCGATTGCATCCATCAAATCCTCGCATACAAATTGTATCTGATCTACATCTCGAACTCGGGCAGCAGTATTCGTCATATGTCATACCCCCGTCGGCACCGTTTCTGCTCCTTGGTGGGGACATTGGACGACTTGTCGACTACGATGAGTACTTAAAATTCCTCGAAGTACATGTCCGTCAATACGACAAGGTATTTTTAGTATTGGGGAATCATGAGTTCTACGGTTTAGGGTATGAAGTGGGGCTCGACACGGCTCGTCGTCTTTCGGAAGAACCGTCTCTCGCCGGGAAAGTCTTGCTTCTGCATAGAACCCGATGGGACAATCCCAACTCTACTCTGACTATTCTCGGCTGCACACTCTGGTCGGAGATCCCAGACCGAGCATGTGGTATCGTCGAGTCCAAGGTCAACGACTTCAAGCAGATACCTGGGTGGAGTGCGCGAAAACACAACATGATCCACGCAGAGGAGGTCGATTGGCTTCGCAGCCAAATCGGTCAGGGGGTACCGCATGATGGCAAGACCAAAAGGCGGATACTGATAGTGACTCATCATGCTCCCTGCGTTGAAGGCACTTCTCGACCTGAACACGTTAATAACCCCTGGAGCTCTGCCTTCGCAACCGACCTGGTGGTCCAAGGAGGATGGCACGGTGTCAAGACGTGGGTATTTGGCCACACGCATTATTCGGTAAAACTCTTCCGTGACGGCATCAAGATAGTAGCCAACCAGCGAGGGTACGTCTTACCGGGCGAGGCGGGGCAGGAGCGAAGTCTTGAAGCAGGAAATAATGGTCGCAAGTTTGATCCTACTATGGTCGTCAAGGTATAGCTTTAGCTCGATTCACTCATATTTCGACATCCATCCTGATTGTAATATTACTGTGTTTATGATTGGAAATTTTTCATCACCCCCATTATTCGGTAATCTTACGTACCTATGTACCTCGTAATGACCAATGATATCACGCCGCGATTCCGAAATAGGAATAAATACGTACCTTTTAATTCATGTGTCACTTCAATGATTTCCAACATGCGTACCAGGTATTAATGTCCTTTCAGAGTGTTCTTAGGCACTAGATTAAGTGATAGTTACTTAAATAGCCACCTAATTGACTAGATGTCATGATGTTATATCCATATTCAGGAGCCAGGGATATAGATGTAGTCGACTTGACTCATGTTTAAAACTTAAGAGATCGAACAACCTCACCTCGATAATGTTCGACTCTATCTGTAATACACTGCACCATAGGGCAATAAGAGACGATGAAGTAAGCTTGAATGAGTTAACTTACATGACAGTGAGATAAAACCATACATGGTAGTGGTCACCTAGGAGACCCTGCAACACACCCCCTTTAGCCCACGAAAATATGAAGCTATCGTAGTATATATATACGTATATGGTGTTTTTGAAACTGAACACTCGGAAACAGGGTTGCCAATCACCCCCGTAGGTAGGTGAACAAGTGGCGATATATAATATTGTTGTGTTACCCCCAATGAGAAACAACAGTTTAACTAAGTTATCCTCTAGTCCAAAATTTCTAATATCCCTAAGCCTCCAGTAACTCCCCTTTCCCTGATCCTCCTTGTCTCCGTTATCCTTGCCTCAACTGGACTACCAGTGTTTCGGTTGGTATCGCGATAGGTTTGCTGGTAGGATGGATATGTATAATGTTGGTCTTGATGTTATCGATTTGTGTTGCCGTGGTAGTCCTTCAGGGATACTTCAAATATCCGTATCCGTGTAGCAAAGGTACCGTCAGCGAAATGAGGTTTGCCGATATGTTTTATGTAGACGAGGTTGGGACATTCCTCCGTGTTGTTTTTTTACCTAGCTAACAGCTTAGGCATCCTGGAAGGTATCTATTGTCCACCCATAATTCCTTTTCAAGGTACCCGCTATGAAGAGCAGTTTGTGACCTTCGATGTGGGATTTATGCGGTCGATGGACCTTGATCGACTTGTTCAGGGCTAATTCGCTAGGTGGGGTGAATGTGTAGACCGATCCATATTCTGGTATGACTGAGAATCCTAGGTCTGCCATTGCCGCTTCGAAACCGGACCACGGGATCGAACCTCGAGCTTCTGACTTGGTAAATAAAATAGAGAACGTTTCGGCCGTTCTTGGCTTTACTATAAGGGGTTGTATCGGTTGTGCAATCTTAGAAACTTCCTTCTGGTCGGCATCTGTGACTGACGGGACGATTCTATATATAGATGGATGAGATGGACGTGTTTTTTCTTTCTGCCTCTTCTCCTGCGTTTGGACGTCTTGAGGCTGTGCGGGGACTCCCGAAGGCAATGGTACGAACTTGAATTTGGCCTGTTGGTCGGCTTGATCCTTAATCTGCTGCTCTCCCATGCGCGAAGCGCAATCTTTGATCAGGTCTTCGTACAGCAACCCCACCCTTTTACCCATCTTCTCGAAAATACACCGATCGAGCATCTCTAAGGCCTTTTCAGCCATGCCCGGCTCTCGAAGGTTATCGATAGGAGCTGCGTAGTCGGTAAGGTCGATCTGGCCTTTTATCTGGCTTAGCTCGGACTCGAGCTGTGCCGCTCGGGAGACGAATAGCCGTCCCTTATTCCGGCTAAATGATGGCATATGGGTAGATTTAGATAGAGCCTGGGTGAAACCGACGATGAGGGCCATGTCGCATAGGGAGTCGGCCTCTTGCTCTTGCATCGCCTCACGCTCTAGGGGGTGAGACTTCACAAGATCGTCTAGCTTCTGGACCCAGCCCAAGGCTTTCGAGGCAGTCGTCTCGGGGTGGCAGAGTCGGAGCAGGTAGTGCAACAGCGGGTCCTCTCGGGTGAGAAGTCCCGGGTTGCATTTCATGACGAGCCGATTCTCGGGCGGGCTTGACATGCGCCTAAAACACTTCCGCCCGATGCCCATAGCCAGATGCCTCTTTAGCATGGTTTGGGCCCGGACATATTCCGAGTGGCAGACATTGGATATTTCTTGGAGGAGGGTGACCTGGTGTGCTTTGGCGGTAGAGTTCTCGTACAGCCCCAAGAGGCGATGGAGATAATTCCATGTCGCGGCGCACATGACCGCGCCGTGGACGACTTCAAAGAAGGCATAACTGATATATTTGTCAGTGTAGAGAGGTAGCCTGCGGCCTTTCTCGTCGGCAACGAGCTCGGGTCTGCTGAAGTTCCAGATGGAGATATCGTGTGCGAGAGCAGCAGGTTCCGTGCAGAGAAAGCTCAGGTACTCCTCAAGGAAGGACTTTCGATTGAGAGAATAGGCGATCAAGTCGGATACTTTGATCTTCTTTGGGTTGCCCTCGGCGATGGAGAGGCTAGAGAATGCTCTGGTTACCGATTCTGGCCGGTTTTTCTTACAACGCTCCTCCTGGACTCGGGTGGTCGATCCCACATCCAGGACTGTCTCGATCATAAGGTTCAAGAACTCAAAGAGAACAAGCTGTCTCGCGACAATCAGCTGCCCCGTGAATTGCGGAACGCATCGGCCAGATAGGAAAGCGGGCGCGAGATCTTCGAAACTCGGCTCGTGATCTTTTGAGATCTTGAAAGAATATCCGTATTGTTCATTGTCGCCAGTGAACATCATATAACAATCTTTTAAGGGGTTGATATGGCCTAGGTTTTGTGTGCTAATTATCTCTAAGATATGTTCATGATCTCCCCGGCGGCTGCCGAAACCATGCGTATATTGTTTTTCAAGCGGCGTGGTAGCTCGATATTTAAGCAAATGTAGAAAATAATCAGATTCCGGAGCCGAAACATCGCGCAAGTTCCAATCGGGGATTAATCTGGATCCAACGCGGCCCAGTGATGTGTCCCACGGATGCTTCAAAACAATACCGTCGGATGTGCTAGCCTTCATGGCTTTCGCTCGTTGAGCCTGACTCAAAGAGTGCCATATCTGCTCAATCCGTTCGCTGTGGATCTTGTATTTACGCGACAAATCGAGGTGCAGCTCCTTGAGCAAGGAGGAATCCATGGAGTCGGCCATATTTATGGTGGTATATGCGATAACTTAAAAATTGTAAAAGATGAAGAAGATGGAAGTTGATTGAAAGTGACCTGCGTGACTTAGTGAGGTTGAATAATATGGTAACGTATGGCAGTAAAAATACCTTACGGACACTTGCAAGTTCCAGTAAACCGTGCATAATCCGTTAAAAATTTTCGATCCAATAAAATGGGAACGTCGATTTCTGTCTCGATTTCCATGGGTTTTCCATGGTGTAGTACATGTAAGTGTAGAAAATCACGTCGTCTTGCATGATGATGATTATGCTTTTTTTACCGACAATAATGATGATAATGATGATATTAACAACTTTTATCTAACATTCAAAAATAAAATGAAACGTTCTTTTATTTTGACTATTCATTCAAATAAGCGTATATATTACTTTCTTGAGTATAGATGTATTCTTAGTTCCAAAAGCAAAGCTGTCTGTGTAACTACCCCTATCCCTATCACGAGAAAATGTGGAAGTGAACAGTAACTGGAAAATTGTACAAAATTAAGAAAACGACGAACAGTTATTATAGTTATTCGTTTGAAATCATTGTTCATTTAATTCAATGGTTGGTATCGATATAATGGTTGATTTTATTCGGGGGCTTTTTTTAAGAACAAACATTAATGTTGTAATAATAGTCAACAGAGTAACAAAGCAGCGAAGCAACTGGGAATACAGACAACTAATTGACTAAGCAACCAGTCAATCAAGGCAAACCCAGTTTCCTTATAAGTAGTTAGCTGTATCGTTTAGGTTCAAACATAGGGGATGTAGTATAAATATACACATTGTCATTCCCAGCGCCATTTCAAAAGTTGATACTGCCTTCACTCATTATTGTACAACATCCAAACATCACTTAAAATCCCATCTTAGTATCATGAAGTCCTCACTCATCGTCGCATCGGCGCTGCCAATAGCTATACCTACTAGCACAGGTAATTCCGCCTCCAACTTGTCGCGGCAGATACATATCTAACACTTCAAGAGCAGAATCCAAGCTAGCGCTTCACCGGCTCCTGGCCCCCACGACCTCGCGACCTGTAAAGAACAGGCTGGTCCGTATGCCGATGCCTGTGCTAGATGTGATCCTAAATGTCAAGGCTCCTCAGCATATGATCAATGTCTACACAGCCTGTTCTCCAATGTGAACTACGTCGAGGCGCAGTGCGAGCAGCATGGAGGCAATAATTGCAAAGAAAAGGCCGTTGCCGACGTTTGCGGTTAGATTCCTTCGTGTACATGTTTAGGACGAAGAGGAACGGAGTGGACAATGTAGGGAGCAAGGCGTCCGTGGTTTGAATATCTTACGTTCTACACAGGCATGTACTTTTGAATAATCATGTCAATATTAAAAAACTTTCTTCGCAGAAAGCTGGTTGTTTGGGAGTAAGGGGAAGTTCGTCATTTATAATTGTTGAAAGGAAGGAAAAAAAGTCAGAATCCGTCCGAAGCACCGCATCCTAGGCCTTGAACCAGCATTCTACCGGGTATATGATTGGCCAGTAGGTATCCGCAATTAGTGACATAATCTTTTGGTCAATGATTTTTTGGTGATTAATAAGGTAAACTGCTGAATAATTAATCACGTAAGCAGATGGAGTTTGAGCGTAGAATGTCCTTCGGACGGATCAATAATGAAGGCTCATAGCTCTTGGCATTATCCTAATATATCGGCCCTGTTTGCTATTCCTCACCGCTGGTTCATACATTAGATAGAGTCACTTATGAAAGGCGGATATGCAAGACAAATCTCGTTGTTTCTGTAACCGGTCTCTGATTGTGTAGCGCGCTTAAAGCGATGTTACACACCGTCAAGATGGTTTGGCCGCCAGGAGGCATCAGATTCACCGTTTAGGTGAATATAATGAATCTTCAGTAGGATCTCTTGGAATAATTGAAGTACGAGTTAGCGCATTGGGACCAAGTGAATTAAAGGTAGGCCTCGAAGAAGAGGGATGTCAGGGGATTCTGAAGTAGGTACCGAGAAAAGCTTCCAGATTAAAGGATCGAATGACATCAACACCAATGTGATTTTTTTCTACGTCGAAATACTCTAGCGTTCTAGCTCTTACTCGGAAGATAATAAGTTAATTGCTAATATCGACTAGGTTCATTCTTGCCATGTAACTTTCCTAGGAATATCTGCAGCGGGAATAGCATATAATAATAATATATACACCTGAGAAGTCAACTACGTTGAATCCTCAAGCAGATTACCTTAATTATTTAATCTATATCAAAACACTGCTTTAAACCCAAGGTCCTTGTTTAAACTCTAAGATTTCTAATACTCTAGCATAGATAGTTAAATCAGCCTAAGCGGCAATGTAGATGTAAGATACACCAGTCCAGCAAGACACCAGTCCAGTTCGCAGCTCATGCCTAGCAAGCCAACATCCTCCGAACTCCTTATCAATTACCAGCCGTTACAAGGAATAAGTAGGTAGATTCAACTTCCTCCTTAAATACGAGAGTACAGATTTCATCATCCAAAGTATTGAAAAGGCGAATGGGGTAGGAATGGGATACGAATGAGTAGAGGCGTTGGATGCGCGGAATAAATCCTAGGTGAGATAGGTATTCCCAACGATAAAGGGAATAGGTCATATCGATCCATGTCTTCTACCCCTCTCTCTCTGGTTTGTGAATCGCGAGAAATTAGCCATGTTGCTTAGGCCGGGTAAGGGAGCAGTACCGGGCTCGACGGCAGCAGCTCGCGATTCGTGATTGTGGATATTGAATGGAGAACCAGAGCGACTGATCACAGTGGTGGCAGCTCGGGGCAGGTTAATAGAGGGAGCGGTCCTGGCACTAGAATGATCGCGCCTGTCCGCATCCTTCTGGCTGAATTCCCACATGAATGCGGGCTCGGCGAAACCGCGCCGGATGAGGGCATCCTGGACGTCGCTGGAAAACCCGCGCCATCTGATCAGCTCGTCCGATTTGCTGTTGAGCTCGGTAGCCAAGGTGCCGATTTTGGCTCGGATGGCTTCTATCTCGGCCTTGGTGTTGGTGACGTCGATCTTCAGAGCCGCCCGGCGCTCCTTGCTCGGCTGCAGCTGGTCGGCGACTAGGGCGTCGATCTCGGATTGGACATCATCCGACGCGCGATGTTGCCTCGGCGACGGTTGAGACTGAGCTTGCCCGTCCGTCGAAGACAAGGAGGAGGACGGCCGCCAGTTAGTCGACGTCCTCCGTGTCATCAGTTGGCGCCGACGCGTGGCGAGCTCCTCTTCTTCCTTCTCGATGGTGAGCAGGTCTGCCCGCGTGATCTCCATCTCGGATTTTTGGCTCTCTAGTGCGACGATGCCCTTGTCCACGGCGCCCAGCTCGTTCTGTAGCGATACGAGCCGGCTCTCTACCGTGCGTAGCTGCGATCTCGTCCCCTCGACCACTCGTTCGCAAGCATGGCGCTGGTCCTGGAAGAGGCCGGACAGCTGGACGATAACCGACTCGACATATGTGGCTACACCGTCCGAGGAAGGTAGAGACTGCCTTGCATCCTCGAAGCCGAGACGTAGCTGACGACTCAGCTGGGGGGAGGAACCATGTGAAGCAGACGGGGGAGTGGGGGTGGGGGTAGATTCCATTGGTGCCACGTATGCAAAAGGAAGCGTCACAGAAGTCGAGTGATGTCGACGTTTCTGACGTTTAGATAGCGGCAATGCCATCGGCCCGGGGGCGACGCTACGCCCTCGAAGGCGACGAGAAGGAGAGGGATAGGCACGTCGCTGCCTACCCGGCGGATTTTCTCGTAGGTCTTGCTGACCGTTCTCGTACTCGTAGATACTTACGTCATCGCCCTCATCGTCCTCGTCGAGGCCTTGGCTCGATTCTCTCTCGTCTTCGAGCTCACCCAGTCCGTACCTGTCAGCAGTGGCGCGCCTGTGCTTTCTTTTCCTGTTCTTCACGGCCGGATTCGGAGGGGTGACGGATTCGTCCTTGCACTCATCGATGACGGCGTTGAGAACCGCGAGCGAGAGAGGCTGGCCATCGGGGACGTTGGCATTCAACAAGTTCCGGGCGTGCTGGAGAGTGGTGCAGAGGGCGATAGTCTTGAGCTTATCGAGCAGGTTATCGGTCCATATGGTAGGCAGATGAGGTGAGTCGGCGTGGAAGAGCTTCCAGGGCCAGATGTTCCAGAGCTGGTAGATGCGTTGGGCTGTCTGCTTGTTTCTGTTCGACACCGGCCGTTTGAGCGGATGGTCCGTCGGCAGGGCGATATCGAGGGTCTCAACGGGGCGAGGCATCGGTCTTAAGGAGGTATCGTTTACCGATACTGACTGTCAATCATAAAGAGGAATCTTCATATTGTAAACGAGCGGTGTCTATGAAAAATGACGGTGAAAATGTCTTTCAAGTTGGGTATCTATACCGCAAGTTAATTATGGAGTTATTCGCTGGCAATTTGGAGAATTGGGGACTTGGAGATTTGATGATTTGGCAGTTTGGATCATGAAGTTTTGGAGTTTTGGGGATTTGGGGATTTAGAGACTTGGAGTAACTGAGTTGGAGAAATGGCGGGGAAATTATACCCCACCTTATTCTTTTATGCTAACATTATGAATACATCCTACAAGTCAGGCACCAGATTAATTAGCATACTCCTTCAATAGTTGCCAGGTACGTAGATAGGATAAGGCTATCGAGAAGATAGAATAAGTTGCTCGAGCTGTTGAAGACGGGCTCAAATAATACGCCCTGGCCGTCAGATCCACGCATAACTTTGGAATAAAGATTCATACCAGCCAACTTAGGAGGGATCAGGACATAGAATCCGGAAACGATCTGCGATGCTGCTGAAAATAAGGTCAAGACAACGGAGATTCGCTTTACTTCTTAATTAGCAAGAGAAAACGTGTCCGAATAGAGAATAGGAGTTCTTTGTTGACAACTGGTTTATATATCCCTGCGGCTCCCCGAATCTCAAAAAACACATTTAGTTTGAAGCCGAACTCTCGACAACCCCATTTATCATAATGTGGCCTTATATCGAATTGCTTCCTTTGGAGCTGCCTTCAACAGTGTCTCGAATAACCTTAATCGTGTATTGAGTTCAATATAGCTATCGTCTCCAAATATCATGAAGCGAGCCTAGTCATTAGATGAAGTGTTTCCAAGGAGTCGCATAGCATCTGATTGTATGAAATAATTTCACTCCGTCTGATGATATACGCCGGTTTGGTTGCTGAGTATTCCGACGGAAAGTCTTCGGGTTATTCCATATCTGACAAAATAAAAAGTGGCAGAATAACTGATTACTTAAAGAGTTTGAGTGATAACCAGGTCTTCATACTTTCATGTCGAGTCGTTCTGTGAAGCATCCAATGCGTATTTTGAACGCGATTGCCTAACTTAGGACCCGTAAAGCGTCCTGTGCAAGAAAGAGGATGACCGGACAAGGAACTAGTGATTCTGACAATTAGGAATTGTATTGAAATTCGTTGATAGATTTGGTGGACACTAGCCTTGATAGATGTTGATTCCAAGTCAAAAACTGAGAGTGCATGTAATGACAAGTAGTACCTAAATAGCTTGACTTGTCGATGATATGATGCCTCCTTTAATTCTACTCCCCGGAATTAATGAACCTCGTTTTGCTAAAGCTTAGTGCTTGATTCGATGACTCGCATGATCGATCTATCTTGGCAGCCAAAACGGAAAGCTTAATCATTTGTTTGACGATACGTAGTTGCATCGACCCTTGCGACTTGTCCTATTTCAGTATAGTATAGGATTTGGAAGGTCGTATTGGTCGGCTTTTGATACGACGTAACATGCGGATACACTTACGAGCTTATACGAGGTACGATACGAATAACAAAAGACATGCGAATCCGATGAGGCGGACCATTACTTATTAGATAACGTTTTCTTAGCTTTTGATCAAGCTCATAACTAACGAATGTACCTGATGATCATCTGCAACTGCCCATATTCTCTTCAAGGGTTGCTCTATATTTAGGATCACTGATTACAATACGTATTACGTACCAATAAATTCATCCTCACTAAGGAGATTGTTTATTACCCCTAACCCAACGGTTCACGGCATATCAGTGTGCTTGTCTAGTTTACAGCATCCCTTGACTAGGCGTCATACATTTTATGAAATATCCACGGGTGTATCATAATTCTACTAAACAATGTAAAGAAGATCAGAGAAGGAGATACCTAGTACGTGTGCTCTCCACCATGCCATGAGGCATTACTTTGGTGTTGTATATTACAAAATGGCATGAGATGCATTTCCTAGTGTACATAATTACGGATGTGGACCATGCAAGCGATGGACTGACTATATCCATTTACGTTCTTAGGTGATCCACAAGGGCATGGACTGATAGTCTTCTAACATGCGCATAGTCGGCCTATATGCATGCTAGCTAATGTAGCTTATGAAAAATGGCATAAATCCGAATATGTGGAATGAGGCGATGCTATTTTGAAACTACCTCGTCTTTGAACCCAACGGCTTCTAAAGTGAATAAACAAGTGGTCTGGTTTCGTTCTTAGCGTTACATTGGAAGGCCAAACAATAGCTTAGGAATCTCCTTATATATAGCTAACTCATGTATTAGAGTCCGAGGATATCGATTTATACGAGCAGAAGCAGGAGCGAGGTTACTGCACCGCAACATTTGGGCAGCTTAAACATCGATAGTAAGCAATGCAAGTACGAGTACGCGCATCAGTATACTCGCAGAAAAAAATGGACTTCTAAGTCGCAGAGCCTCATGTTGCCGAGTCACAAAGCAGCACCATTAATCTAAAGTAAATGCTTACATTTTAGCGCATCTAAGAGGCTTAGCAATACAAGCTTTCTATAGAGAAGGGGTCTAGAATCAGAGTATATCATCTTCGAGATTGTTCTTAAGAGGGCTTGTGCCTCATTGAAAATTCCCTCAACCTTTTGTTCATCGTGAAAAGCATTACTCTAGATCATACCGAATCAAACAGCCAGCAAAAATGTCCGACTTAGCATCCACCTTCGTCTTCTATCGGTATAAGCCGTCGATGGTTGCTGCCATCATATTCATTGCCTGTTTTGCCATATCTGCTCTTATTCACACCGGGGTGCTTATCCGAAAGAGGACCTGGTACTTCATTCCATTTGTTGTAGGATGCTTGTGTAAGTAATCTCATATTCGTGGATAGATGTTGACTTTTTATTTCTGACTCAGCTGCTAATATTATCCTCATAGTTGAGACGGTTGGCTACGTCGGACGAGCATTGTCCTCGCCTCAATATCCAAACTTCACCAAAGTTCCATACATTATCCAATCCGTCCTTCTTCTTCTCGGACCTACTCTCCTTTCGGCTTCCATCTACATGATACTTGGACGTCTAGTAGTTCACCTCGAAGCGGAATCGTATTCCATGATCAAACCGCGGTGGTTGACAAAGTTCTTCGTTCTCGGTGATGTCATTTCGTTTTTCGCCCAAGGCGGAGGTAAATACCAACTCCAGATTATTAGGTACCGTTCTCTATACTGACATCGTCCGTGTAGGTGGTGGTCTTCTCACGCAGGCCAAGAACGAGACGGACGTCCGCCGAGGCGAACACGTCATCGTCGGTGGCCTCGGCATACAGATCCTCTTCTTCAGTTTCTTCATGATAGTCACCTTCGTATTCCACAGACGCATTTCGACAAAACCTACCAGGAGAGCTCTGACACTCACCACCCCCTGGCGGAAGCTCATCATCGTCTTGTATATCTCGAGTTGCCTCATCATGGTACGGTCCGTGTACCGTGTGGCCGAATACGTCTTGGGTTCGGACGGCGAGCTCCAGTCAAAAGAGATATACCTGTACTGCTTAGACGCCCTCCCTATGTTGATGGTGGCGCTTGCGTATAACTGGTTCCACCCGAGCCGAGTCGTTAGTCGAAATAGCCACAAGCAATTGTCTACTACGAGCCTAGAAGTCCTGGGATAAAACGCTCTAGCAATTTTGAGGGTAGTGGGTGTATGTCCATCGACCAATACTTTTATTTGTTTCTGATGACTCGCAAGGAGGAAAGCATTTTGGCGCAGGCATGGAGTTGACCTCAAAGGAGTTGAAAAGGTTTGCGGGCCAAATCTAGGGAAGGTTATAGTTGAAGTTAGAATAAGAATAAAGACATTTTTCGGCGGGAAGAAGAATATGATCTTAGTCCGTCTTCACATTTATGATTGAAAGCCTGGCGTGATCATGTAGTTACGTAAAGGAACAAGGTAATTTCATGTTTCCTGGCATGGCGGTGCCCTTAAATTGAAAAGGTGCTTATTTCCCCCTTTCCACAAAAATGCTGTCTCGCTACCGCAGGTTATTTCGTATTGTCATATTTACATACTCGCGAATTGACGCGGTATTTAAATAACACTTATAAGGCTGCTAAGTTCCTCTAACAAGATGAGACGGAAAATATTTATATCAAGTTTAGAATGATACTCCTAAAGACTAGTTCCATTAACATGCAAGTTACTTAAGGACTTTTGATACTCCAATTGACAGTTGCTAGATGTACCTATCCCGAGAGTATTCTGAATAACCCTACCAAAGGATATGAGAAAATAATTTCCAGTGAATTCCAATGCTTTAGTTATATGATGAAGGACAAAACGTCAATAGACCGGATACTTAAAAGCATCGAATGTATAGGTCCATGATTCCGTCGATGCCGAGTCGAGCACGCAGTCGAGAGAAGCACCATTGTCAGACCACAACGGACGCAGCGGCCATCTGCACAGGGTATCGATATCCCCTACATTGTCGAGCATGTCAGGGGCAATTCCCTCTTCAGCCCACTTGATAACCGTCTGTAGTGTAGTTGCTGGCCAGCCGCCGGCGGGTTGGTCTGTGTTGCTCCCGCAATGCTCTCCGCCTGGAATCATGTACATGCGGTAAAACTCGTCCATGGCGGCGATGCTTTCGTCGAAACCGAGGCTGCCATACATCGTGTTCCGAACGGACTCGTAATAATGGGCCGATGATCCTGCCGGGATCGAGGAGTCTGCCTCTCCGTGGACGTGGATGACCTTTCCCCCCGCCGATTTGAACGAGGCAAGATCTGGCCAGGTTGTCTGTAGTGAGTCGTAGTACTTCTGCATGCCAAGGGACATCCAGTCCCGGAGAGTGTCGGCGGTGACGTTCTCGAGACTATCGATGTTGTTCTTATCCTCGAGGTTCAGATAGCGGGCTATCCATTCCCCACCGAGACCCGAGACGACGGGGCCCCACGTCTTTGAGTCGTCATTGTATTGGGTCGTCGCATCGGCAAATGCGGAACCGGGTTGGGGATTGAGGTAGATGCGCTTCCCCTCGGAATCCACCAGGCCGTCGGTGAATGCAGAAGCTACGGCCACACCCTCAGCCGTGACTGTGCCGTTCTGTTCTGGTGTAGGTCCGCCGCCTGGGAATTGGCGGCGACGTAAAGGTGCGCCGCCGGGGAACCCCCCGCTAGAGGCAGGGCAGTAGTATGGTTCACCAATTGTCGACTTGTAGTCGAAGTTGAGCTTGCAGAGATCAGATCTCGCAACTACCCCATCGGTCTTGCCATCCATTCCGTCACACGCGGCGATGGTCAGGTTTACGATCTTCTCGAGTTCACACGGAGGAGGATAATACCCGACAGCCTGCTCTATCACACCACCGGAGAGATGGTTCGTCTGCAGCTGGCTAAATCGGAAAGCGGGAGCGCCGGTGACGAGACCGTCAAACTGATCGGCGAAGCGTTGGATTTGGCTCCATCCCTCGCGGCCTCCTTCGGAACATCCTTGATAATACGAGTATATCTTGTCGCTAGTCGTCACGTTGAAGAAGTTTCTCGTGAACTGTTTTCCGAGGGTAGCAAGCTCGTGGTGGGCCTGATATCCGAACATGTATGTTGCCTGCCAGTTGACTGTGCCTTTTGCCAAGAGGAACACGCTGTCATACTGGGTGTTGAAGCTGCCGAAGCCTCCATCTGTGATGCCAGACACAGCACCTGCGATGATACCAACCGGGCTGAACGACGCCCCCGAATTGATCGCAAGTCCACCTCCTCCGGTCGAGACGTAGCGATTCGCAAACTTTTCCTGCGGAGGGATGAGATAGGATACGTGGACAACGTCGCCGACCAACCCATCGTGAGAATATGCAAATGTGACATTGCAGTAGTCAATCACAGCCGCTTCGAACCATTGGGAGGTGACGGAACTGTTGGTCGTCAAAGCGGCCGAGACCGATGAAGGGTCAATGGTGATACCGAGTCCGAGGTCCTGGGTCGGGAGCACACTCGCGGCATAGTCAATTGCGCAGTGGTCAGCTAGAGTTGCAGCTTGCACGGCAACTGCCACCATGCCCAAGGCAAACCCCGTATATGTAGAGACCATTGCACTGTATTGGTCGATGAGATACGAGGCTAACTCATCAAAAGTCTGGAATAGAGATGATAATCAGAGCTAAAGAATCTAGGTCGTGTGGAGAGGCGTGTATACCTAGGCATACCCGCCTGATATAAACATCGTGTGCCATCTTTAATCATACGCTGGGCTACAACCCTATAATTCTCCGTCGAAAGGGGAAGTCTCTTGAGCAATTTGATATCCGCGCCAAGATGTCAGTAAGGCCGGTGTTAATGTAGGCACTGGAATCGCAATTACAAGACTTTCATATGCACAGAGAAGTGTTCACTGTTCAGCACTCCACGCGCAAGTATAGGCCACGCGTTCGAATAATCGCTTGCCTTATTCAGATACGAAGAAAAACGATGGAATGTTGAAGGTAGTAATCGGTGGAGTGTCCGGTCAGGGTCTCGGGATTTCAACAATTTATTTTACCCGATAGCGAATAGACGTTACGTAGTTACCGGCCTTGGTAGGCATCATACCGTGTTTACCTGGTATGATTTGAACGCTTGGAAGCAAACGTGGGTGGTAAATGTGGGTAGGCAAATATTATCCGCTGTCCTATGTCGGGAGGTATGAATGCCTCGCTATGCTGCACTTTTTTATAAAAATTACTATTCATCTATAAGCTAAATCATTCTTATGAGTACCTGAAAATATCCGTCTTGATCTAACGTTGATCTAATCTGATTCATGTCCGTTCTATGACATTTACATGTGTAAGTATTTAGAAGTTAGCTATTTTAGCCGTTCCTTAGGCACTCTTGGTTTTCACTGCCGAGACATTTCCAAGATCCAATGGCAAGATTGTTCCAGGCTGTCTCAGGTACAATACAATACCATTTATAGGGCTGATTTGATAAGGCATATAGCCCATAAGGCTTAGTACCAGCCCCCTTGCAAACTACACAGCCCACGCCTTAGAGTCAGAATATGAAGGTATTCCACGTGTGATGGGAGTCCTCGTAAATAACTTTCATCTTATTCCAACTATTACTTTATTTTACAAATGCTTTATAACTTTAAAGATTCATATTAATGTTTCAGTCATAATATTTTCTAACCGTTCATCTCTCAACTGTTAGTTTTAATTGCTCTTAAGGTTTCTATGGTCTTTGATTCTATTTTCACACCACCTCCGTCGAGTCAATGATAATATGAGTTGAGTCAACTATAGGGTTACGTAAGTAATCTTATAGATATCAATTACCAATTTCTGTTCCTTTCTAGCCTCTACAATATGGATGCGTCAACTTTTAATTTTGAATTCAACTTGGGGAATGAAATGTACGTTGAGATGCCGTTGACCTATCTATCTCGATTCTCTAGTGTTCTGCTCTTCAAGCATCCACTAATCTACCTCTCTAGCTCTGGGATCATCCCACCAGTGCCCAATGGTCGCCATACTCGATTGATTTTCTCACCTTTCTCGATGATGGTACTCGATATGTTACCCCCTCAGGCCGGCTCTCTTAAATGAGTGATTTAATATTACAGGTGGTAATACCCCCTGAACGTCTTATGGGTTGACTTCATGGTACTACTCATACAATTCCGGTCGAGCTTCGTTTCTAAAAGTCTGCTTTTTCCCCCAATGTGCGTGAGTGTGTGAATAAGTTGGTTGGCCCTAAGGTCCCTGGTCCGATCTCTAAAACATCCCGTCCGCTTCCGCGATGCCGAGTTCAACTGTAGAGCGTCTACAGGTTGGTTTGAACCCCTGCAAGTCCAATTTCTCCATCGACGGCATCGTCGCCTTCGTCTTTGGGAATAGTAACGAGAATAGGCATCGTTATGGCCTGCCCCCCTCGTATTAATGGCTTTGGCGCCAATTTAAGATCAACCCTTAACCCATTGGATTTGGTGTGAAATGCGATCGCCAATCTTGCCATGATCAGCCAAATAAATGCCAGATTGGTTGGCCGGGTTGTTATCGAGCTTCGTGAGAACGTTGGGCGCGCCTGTCCCTGTAGAATTGCCCTATTCAGCAAGTAAACACGGATTTAAGACCCAGGGGGTTTTGCTAGAACTACTACCTTGAGCAGACCCCCTGCTGGCAATCCGGAAACATAGCCCAAAACTACCATTCCAATTTAACGCCAAGACCCTCTAATACGAGAAAGGCACCCTGCTGGTGAATACGATCGCGTATTGGAGAGCTTGCGGCGATGATCACAGTTGGATTGTTCGACGACTTAAGAAGATGGTTGACCGGTCTGATTATCTGATGCATCTCAATCTCTGAGATTCGGTTCAGCTTTTATCATATTGTTCTCGCTATGGCTCTGAAATGGTCCTTGATTGGGATGCTGGCCGTGGATGCGGCCGTCGCATCCCCCGCATGGTTGAAGCGGTCCGTAGTTCATGAGCGACGCAGTACTCATCACACGTTGGCTTGGGACAGACGAGATCCGGCCCCGTCGGACGATGCTTTTGAGATGCGCATCGGTCTTAAGCAGCAGAACCTGGATCGAGGCTACGAGCTGCTCATGGATGTGTCGGATCCGAAGTCCCCGAACTACGGCATATACTGGAAGCCTGAGGAGATCGTCCAAAAGTTCGCGCCCGCCATGGAAGCCGTCGAGACGACGCGGGACTGGTTGGTCTCTTCGGGGGTCGACGCAAAGCGTATTGCGCTCGCTGCGAGCGGCGGCTGGTTGGTCTTCAACACGACAGTCCAAGAGGCGGAGGAGCTCCTCGAGACGAAGTACTGGCTGTACTTGGACAATGACGGCCAAACTTCCCTGGGCTGTGATGAGTAAGAAAGCCGGATCGCGAGAGGTTGCATTCGATTACATCTGGCTAAGTTTCATAGGTACCATGTTCCAACCCAGCTTAGCGAGTACGTCGACTTTGTGTATCCGGGAGTTGTCGTGGCCGAAGTCAAGGACGCAGATTACCTCAAGAGACGGCGCGCACTCCAAGTAAGGCAAAATAAGATGGTGCGCCCAGCAGCGGTCACGAAGCGTCAACAGTCCGACTGCTCCCAAGTCGCGACGCCTGAATGCATCGCACAGCTCTACAATATCCCACCGGCGGACAAGGCGCATCCGAACAATTCTATGGGATTCTTCCAGAAGGGATCATGGTACCAGAACAAGGATCTAGACCTGTTCTTTAAAACCTACTCCCCAAATATTCCTCAGGGTACTCGGCCGCTGAACTTGAGCGTCGACCAATCCGCCTGGAACTATGACGAGGATGACAGCTCTATCAGCGCGCCCGATGAAGCTGACCTAGATCTGGACGTTGCGTACCCCATCATCTATCCTCAGACGACTACGGTTTACCAGGTTGACGATGAGTTTTATAACCGCTATGCTTCAAATGGCTACTTTGGTCTATTCAACACATTCCTTGATGCCATTGACGGGGTAAGCTTTTAAGATCCCGCACGTTTCGTTTCGTGTGATTGTTTGCTAAGCCTGAGAGGTAGACTTACTGCGATTACTCGGCCTTCGGTGAAACTGGCGATAATCCAGAGTACGACGCCAGCTACCCCAATAACAAGACTGTTGTTTCTCCTGGTAAGCCGGAACCCTTCGACCCCGGCACCTACAAGGGGGAGCGTATGTGCGGCGTATACAAGCCGACCAACGTCATCTCGATGTCGTATTCCAGAGCGGAGTCGACCTTCAGCGTCAACTATCAGATGCGGCAGTGTAACGAGTAAGTCGTATCACCAGCCTACTCACAATAGGGGGTCAGGCGTGCATATGCTAACTACCTGTCTTTAGGTGGATGAAGCTTGGCCTACAAGGTGTCACCGTCGTAAGCTCCGCCGGAAACAGCGGACCGCTCGCGACTAGCCGATGCCAGCCTTCTAACTTCGGCTCTTTCTACGCCTCGAACCCTGGAAAGTATGACTCCCCAACGTACCTGTATGTCTTAATATGGACTTGAAAGCTGATTTTTGGAATAGCTGCCCCTATATCACATCAGTCGGCGCCATAATGCTGGGGTCGAACAACACTCAGACTGTTGCTCAGACCGACTCGTGGGCCTCGTCCGGCGGGTTCTCGTGGTACTACCCGAGACCTGACTACCAGCAGACCGCCCTTACAACTTACTTTGCGGAACACGACCCCGGCCGGTCGAGCATGTACAACAGCTCCGGCAGGGGCTTCCCAGATATCGCAGCCCTCGGTAAGAATATCGCCGTAGCCGTGCTAGGCAAGACGGATATCGCCGATGGCACCTCCGCCGCCACGCCACTGGTCGGTGCCATGTTCAACCGTATTAACGAGGAGAGGTTGGCCGCGGGAAAATCCACCGTGGGATTTGTAAACCCTGTCCTCTACTCTAACCCTACCATCTTTAATGATATCACGAATGGTAACAACTCCATATGCGGCATGGACGGCTTCGATGCTGTGGAGGGTTGGGATCCTGCGAGTGGATTGGGAACGCCAGATTACCCGAAGCTGTTGGAGGTTTTCCTGGCCTTACCGTAGAGATGTGACGTTAGTAATGACGTTCGGATATACGAAATATTGATGATCTCATATTCAAAGGCTCGTTAGCAATGTGACCTACACATCATACACCATGAACTAGAATCTGTTCCAGCGTCATTTCCAACATAAGAAAGTAAACTAAATAGACAGAAGTTTTCAATATCGACGTCTGTATCCAAATCAAGTCGCCCAGGTTTTCTACTACGGTAACAACAGGGATACGATGGATGCTTCCAACGTCAGCTAATTCATGAAGGGTTAAAATCCACTATGTACCTAGATAATCGTTACCTCGTGAAACTGCACTGCTTTACTCCCGTGACCGGCGGCCGATTCCCACGGATACGCTCAAGCTTTCAGTATGTTATCTAAAGGTACCTCCCAGTACCAACCAGCTAAAGCCATTGCGCCGACGCTCATCGTGAAAGCCATCAAGAAGTTAACGTCGTTGTTGTCCAGCAAGTCCAATCCACTCTCAGAAACCCGCGTGGGTTTGGAGTCGCCAAAGTGAGAAGCGCGATGCTTATCCTTAGGGTCGTACGGGTCTTTGGTGGAAGAACCAGCTGAGCCGGATTTGGAGAGAATCGGATTCTTCTCGACTGCGTTGTCTCCTTCCCCGTGGAGTACCTTAGCCTTAGCGTCGGTAGTAAGCTTCCCTTCAAAACCTTCTCCAGACTGAGCATCGGTGTCCTTCGAGGAAGTCAAAACGCGAATGCCGCCTTCGCCCTCGACGATCTTGCCCGAGCGCACATCCTTCACGCTTCTCTGGAACCAACCCCCTAAGAAACTGTCCAAAAGACTGCCCAATACGCCCCAGAGGCTTAACCCCCATGCTAGCGTGGCCTTCTGTTCGAGGGTCCAGCTTTCGCCGCCGCCTATCCTCCCCTTAGTCTCCTCGTTGCAGAGTGGAAGAAACACCAAGGCCGTAGCTACGATGATCATGGATCCGAGGAGACCAGCGATTAAGCCCCATAACGTGACGCCCCCGTTTGTGCCTGGAGGAACCTTCCGGAGAGTGAAGGATGTGATCAACCTCGGACTAGTGCGCGACAAAATGCCCAACTCAGAAGAGAAGGTGTCGGCGCACACGACAGCATAATTGGCGATGATTCCAATGACGAGGATGTCGCCGCCCCACTTGTAACAGAATGAGCCGTCAGGGATTTCTCTGTGAGCCACGACAACGTCGCGTCGCATGTGAAGCTGGTAGGCATGCAAGAGGGACAATATAGAGGCCATCAGCGAGTTGGCAAGAACCTGGACGTGCGTCCTCGGCCCCTCGCCCCCGGTGCTTCCTTGAGAATTCAAGGTGAGGCTCGTCTTGACATCGGCCTTGATCTTAGTAACACGAGTCCCGGCGAGGAAGAAGACGCATAGCAGCACGAAGGGCAAGTTCCAAGGATGAACGGCGTGCGCGGTGGCAGTCAGCGCAGCGGCCAAAATGCCGAGCGGCGTAAGCGAGTTGTGTGAGTAAGCCCGGTAGACGAGCGCGAGCGTCGCGGGGACGGCGATGATTGCTTTCATCACGAGGGTTTATGATTTCGGACAGTGCATTGGTGACCTGATATGTAAACACTTCAGGTACTGTTTTTACCCACGTAGATAGATCCTCGTATTTACTTGTATGAATGTTGTAGTCTGATAACCTTGGAAGCGAGTGAGTGAGTGAGAAGTTCGACGGTGACGAACTAATGTGGAGAGACCAGCATGTCTTATCTCGCTATCGATAAGACACCAGGATGATGAGGTCCCGTCCTGCCCGTCTTAGGTAAGCCGTTATTCCCGTTTCAACCCGGTCGTTACTGATGATGCTTGTTAAAGGGGTATGACATGACGTCATGAAGGATTTTCATCCCGCTCCATCCCGGAATTAATCTTAATGAAAACAAACATATGTCATAGGTACCTAAGTACACACCAAAATAATAAACATCGAAACTTACAAACACTTTTATTATATTCTCATTTTTGATATGTCCAAAGCTAACCCTTATATACACCAATCAAATCATCTACAGCAGTCTTGACAGTCCCGTCGATCCCATACCAAAAATGCTCTGGAGTTAGCATCCAGCGTCTTAGATGTCCTCCGATGATATCCTTCCCAAGTTGACCGATTTGATCTTTTGCTTGCTTCGGGAGCTCGACGATCAGGTCTGAGAGTGCTTCTTTCTGAGCGTCGTTCATGTGCGTCGAATCTACCTGTTTCCACATAGCCACCAGTTTGTCGATGAAATCGGCAGGGTTATCTGGAAGGTCCTCCGCAGGATTCGTGCAAAGCGGATCCGGTGTCGTGCGCTCGCAGTACGACAGCAGCGTAGTGCCTTGAGGTACCGCCGGGTAGTCGACACTATCCTTCCAGATGCCAACCGGGTCGCCAAAGACGCCCAGCGCGATAACCTTTGCTGCCGCATTGCCAACTTCGCCTAGAGCTTTATGAGCACACAGCGCGCCTTGACTATTATGGATTGAATGTGTCAATGATGAACTTGGAGCAGCAATGGGTCTAGAGGGGGCTGATGGGTTCAAGTTCAACTTACCTCCATCCCCAGATGGCTATCTTCGAATCCGGGCAATGAGTGTTATACGTCTGCACCGCTGACCCGAGGCTCTTTGCGCAATTATCCGATCCGCCTTCCTTAACGTAGCCGGCTAGGTCGGCCGTGTAGTCGCTCGTGCTAACACCTTGTACCGCTATCTTGATACCCGATGACTGACTAACCAAGGCGTCATGAAATGGGCCGCCGACCCAAGGACCGACGTTTCTAGCTCGTCTCGTCAGTACAGCGAGAACCTTTGTTGATGCTTGTTGGTCTTACCCCTGATCGAAGGTTCCGCGGGCGAAGATTACGGCGAGGTCTGCGCAGTCCGCGCCCTGATCCCCGTTCAACACGGGATCCCAGTCGTTCGCGGAGGCTGCTGGATCTCGACCGTGTACGGTGGCTGCGGCGGAAACGGGCGATACCAGGTAGGTACACAAGGAGGTAGCAATGCCCGATAAGACGGCGTACCTCGGAATCGAACTCATCCTCGTGGAAATCATTGTCGTATGGTTTGAACAGTAGACCAGCGACGATGAAACCTGAATCGGGACTTATGCTTACTTTTTCCAACTCATAGAGAAAGGGAATGTCTTAGTGATATATATACAAATTTCAGCTGTGGCGTAACACATGAAACTTCGCGTCCTATCCAATGATCGCATGGCACAGTTTCCAAAGAAGCAAGTCAAGGGAGCCAGATGCCTGTATCATCCCTCGCCGCATCATTCGTGTGGTAACGCGCCAACAGGTGGAACCGAACCACTATATGCCGGACACCTTCCTAAATAAAAGACAGCAGGATATATTTACGGACGAACCGAACAAGACAATATTCTCTTTCGCTTCTCACCGATCGATATCCTTGTTGTGCTACCCTTTTTTGCAATTTACCATATACCTATCCTGGTGCCCCAGCTACCTAGCAGCCTAGGTTAGGTAGTTTTCCAGTTAATTATTCAACAACATCTAGGTATGCAGAACAATAACCTTTTTTTTTTTAATAGTATCACATTAGATACCTAGGTAGGTAGGTAATGATGTCTACTTCCAGTGGTGCTACAGGAATGAGGGACCCATTGATCACAATTCTCTACTATTCATCTGCTTGACTCTTCTTATAATTCATTGTCACCGCAAGGGCCCAGGTGAATAGGGGTACATCCCACCTACTTATTAGCCACTGAGGCTGAACTCGCGCGGGGCTCTCGTGTACATCTAGGTAAGGTATGTAGTAAGCTTCAATCTTGCTGACAACCCAGAAGGATGTGAGGGGATCCTGTGTAACTCATGATAGGATAACACCTCACATTCGTACGGAGCGGGGTGGAAGGACTTCCAATGTTTTGTTTGACTCTTGACAACCACTTCAGCAAGCCTGCAAGGCACAATATTGTCCCAACCACACAATCTTCTATCACTTTGGCAATGGGGTTCAACGAAACGAGTTTTGGGAAAGATAAAATGCACGTCTTGATTGCCGGGGGTGGTATTGTCGGCCTCACTATTGCTCAAGGATGTCGCGAAAATAACATACCTTATACAGTCTTTGAAAGCGAAACAGAAGGCGAATAACTGATACCTACATCAGGAAGCCATCCCATCTAACATCCTAGTAGGAACTCGTAGGCACGGCTGGTGTCTAACGTTGCACTGGTGCTTGAATGCCCTCGAAAGAACAATCGGACCTGAAGCGGCTGCTAAGCTACCTGACGTACGTACGAGAGTAGCACGTTCTATTCTTACTAACGATCGGTAGGCCGTGGTTGACAAGTCATTAAAGAGTGACGCCGGTAACTTTCTATTCCTTAACTGTGAAACGGCGTCAGTATACTTCTTATCAATGTAAAGTCACTTGTGCTAACAACATTATTACGAAGTGGTGTTCGCTTCAAGATTCCTCCCTCGAAGAACCGCCTTCGATTGCATCGGAAGAAGCTGAGAGACATCCTTGTCGACGGCGTCAACATACAAGAAGGCAAGAAGCTTGTATCTGTCGAGGAGATCGATGGAGGCGTGAGAGCACACTTCGAAGATGGCACTTTCGCGGACGGGACCCTATTGATAGGAGCCGATGG
Organism: Jackrogersella minutella; assembly: GCA_022578535.1. Classification (NCBI taxonomy): domain Eukaryota; kingdom Fungi; phylum Ascomycota; class Sordariomycetes; order Xylariales; family Hypoxylaceae; genus Jackrogersella; species Jackrogersella minutella. The sequence goes on from MU388407.1 coordinate 32,288, forward strand.
GATCCATAGCAGCGTTCGCGCGCATGTATTGCCAGACGACTATGCTCTAACTCCTCTGTCGATTAACCTTATAGGTGTCATACGCCACCTTACTCCGGAACAAGCAGCACCGGTTCGTGCACTCGATCCGCTACTATTCCAAGGCCTGCATCCCAAGACTGGAAACTTTCTCTGGTACAGCACCCATGTAAGTCGAAGGGAGCTTTAGGATCGATGACCTCGGCCTCTAACCATCGGGTAGGATTCCTTTCAAGAGCCAGATGGGCGATATTCATATGATGCACAGGTTATTGTCTCTTGGGTGGTGAAAGATCCGATCTCGGATGCCATACCAGAAACTAATAACAGCCGCGTGGAAATGATGAAGCGACGGGCAAGCAACTTTGCTGAGCCTCTTCGGAGCATCGTGGTGGATATTCCAACCGACGTCGACACCACAGCAATCAAGCTCGCCGACTTCCCTTGTCGGGAATGGGATAACCGAGGCGGACGCGTGACGCTCGCTGGAGATAGTGCTCATGCCATGACTATGTACCGCGGCGAAGGGGCAAATCACGGAATCCTCGACGCGGCGTTGCTGGTAGATCAACTGAAAAGGATGCATACGGGTGAGATTGATCAGAAGACAGCAATTGACTCGTATGAAGCCGAGATGGTACCCCGTGCCTTTGACGCTGTCATGAAGAGTCGCAGAGCCGCCTTCGCCGCGCATGATTGGGATGCGATTACAGAGGATTCTCCCATCGTCGGTGCGAGACTGCCTCCTACCACTACACAAGTCGTATAGAAGGTGAATTCTTCTAGGCTCATTTATTCGATTAGGTTTTACCAATTTCCAGTCTTCTACTTATAGTCTATACCTACCTAGGTAGATAATTAAGCTTGTGCTGAAGTGAGTACCTAGTCAAGGGACTGCCTTCGGGCACAGTACAGGGTGTCTTGGCATGGACTTGTATGTAAGAAGGACTTCCCCCATCACTCATCCAGTCAGATAATTAAGACAATACAACAAAATATACCTCATATACCGTATCTTTCAGCAGTCTGGATTTCTCAACCTACTATGTAATTTGGGTATATCTTTATTCTAGGTACCTATTTACTGTTACCCCTTTACATCTCTCTGCTGGATTAAGAATATCAATTTGAAAACGGTTGTACAATCCATCATGTACAAGTTCAAATCAACCCCTTCGGTTAACACTGTCTTATCTAGGACAACCCTCATCCATATCTAACAGAGCCTGCTCCGGCTTTAAACCAATCATCCGTAGAAAGTGCCTCTTCCGTTGAGGCATAATTGATGATGATACTCTTGGTTGTCGTATACGCGTGGTACGCATCAATGCCATTTTCACTCCCGACGCCACTTGAGGATTTGGCTCCACCCCACGGACTGCTCGGATCATTTCGATGGTGTGTATTTACCCAAGTGATTCCCGCGTCGATCTGCTCCGAGACGCGGAAAGCCTGCGCTAGGTCCTGAGTCCAGATGCCAGCCCCGAGACCAAACTCGCTGTCGTTGGCTAACCTGATAGCGTCCTCTTCAGTGTTGAAGGCCACTACTACTATTACGGGCCCGAAAGCTTCCTCGCGCCAGATGCGCGTTGCGAGAATTATATCCTCCTCGCTCGATACGAGGATGGTAGGCTGATAAAAATATCCCTTGGAGAAGTCCGTCCCGTCGAAGGAGCTGATGCCTTGCATCCTGCTTCCCCCTGCCATCGCCTTTGCATTGCCACTGTCTAGAGCTTCAGAAACCAGCGTCTCAACGTTACGGAGCTGTTTCGCCGATATCAAAGGTCCCATCATAGACTCTGGATTGTTAGGGGCGCCCATGCGTTGCGCGATGGAGTCTGTCTTCGTCTTTAACCCCTCCAGAAGTTGCGGCAAAATTTTTCCATCTACGATGATCCTCGTGCTCGCGATGCAGGTCTGCCCGCTGGCGATGAAACTTCCGAACGTGATTCCGTTCACGGCAAGCTGCACGTCTGCCGTGTCGAACACGATCAACGGCGCCTTACCCCCGAGCTCCGCCGTATACCTTGCTAGATTTCCACCCGCGATTCCTCCAATTGCCCGTCCTGCTACTGTACCCCCCGTAACGTCCACCTTTCTCACGAGCGGGTTTTGAACGAGGGCCTTGCCAGTTACTGCGCCGTACCCCGGCAAGACGTTAAACACGCCGTCCGGTATGCCCGCTTCCTTGAGGACCCGGCCGAGCAGCAGCGTCGATAGCGGCGTCAGCTCGCTGGGCTTCACGATGACGCTATTCCCCGCGGCCAGCGCAGGTGCAATTTTCTTGACGGCGATGAGCAGTGGGTGGTTGAAAGGCGTGATCTGCACCACGACTCCCAAAGGCACGCTCTGGAGGAAATTGTGTAGTTTCCCCGCTGTCGGCAGCACAGGCTGCTCCTCGACGCGGAGGAGCGAGGCGTAGTATTTGAACCAGCGAACCAGGGACGGCACCTGTGCGTTCATTTCGCGCACCGCGCGACCGGTCTGCCGCACCTCGAGCGCAATGAGACCTGGCAACGCTTCTGTCAGGAGGGTCGCGCATTTGTCCAGAACGTCGGCGCGGTGGTGGCGTGAGGATTTGGACCAGATTCCGGATTTGAAGGTCGTCTGAGCGAGGGCGATGGTGCGCTCCACGTCAGAGGCGGATGCCGCATGGCAGCTAGTGAGAAAGGTGGCATTCTATTAGGCTGTGGACGTTCATTGAAACGACGGCTTCCACACCAAAGAAAAAAGTAAATAATTATCGGCAGACTTACCGTGCAAAGATCTCCCCAGTTGCTGGATCTTCCACCGGTATCCTATGACTTTTTGTTAACAAGAACGTTGGTGCGATAAAACTGGGCGACTCACAACTCCTCTTCGCCTGGCTGTTCACTTCCAGCAACCCACATAAGATACGTTTCCGTCATTTCAATTGTTAGTCTTGTAATTATCTGTTGCAAGGATATCTAACATTCGTAATAGGAGGTAACTTTAGGAGACCTAATGACGCAGAATAGGGCGGCCGTCGCAAATCTATCCAGATTCCAAGCATGTAGTAGTCCAAGAACCAGTGTGTTCAATCCAAAAAGCTCCGCACCGGCGCCAAAACTCGTCGGATTTGTCCGCTAGATACGGTAATACGACCAGCAGCTTACAGGAATTATCATGTGACTTTTACACCTCATATCTATAGTCGCGAATTCTTGGTCTTAAAGGCTTGCAGCCATTCTCAATTACCCTAGGCACCCGAGTCGATTTCCATCAGGTAAGCTTTTCAGATTTCCCGCGAGGAAAACTAATTGGAGTATGAGGCATATAACCAGTTCAACTTTTACTCCTAGGTATAAAGTGTCCAACTCACGACTTGGCATGGTTTATATCAAATTGAAGACCTCCTTTTCCCGCCCCTTTTCTTGCACTTCGGTCAGAGCCTGTCCTTTCATATAGCCCTGCAGGAAACACTCTCCCACAAATTGAAGTTTCTTTTCATCTTTGCCTGTCTCGCCTCTTGTCGTACCTTCATGATCTGATTTGATCTCTCTTAACAAGTAGAGAACTGGCCCGCCGTATAACATCACCACGATATCGTCGGGCCGCGCATTATGCGGACACAACCCGTAGCACCCTTCGCTTAGCTCGTTGGTCGCGAAGAAACACGGGCTAAGGCACGGAAGATATGGAGTGGGCCCGTTAAAGCCACGAGCGTGGTATGTATAATGCCGAGCCAAGAAGTCCTTAACTCCTTCATCGAGCTTCGTCATATCCTGACCAGCCACGCCAGTCGGTACAAACCTTCCGTAGTTAGCTGGGTCGAACACCCTGAAGAATGCATCCCTGAGTTCTTTGTGATTTTGTGGTGGGTTCCACAGCGGGAAAGGGGTGATCTTCGCAATCGTGCATAGACGATGACCACTAAGTTGCAATATATGAGATTTCGTTGAGGTATCTGGTGAGCTTATGAGCTCGATGTCTGGCGAAGTCGATCCGCTGGCTCTGTATGGAGCTTCGGAAGAGAGCCCCAGGGTAGCATTGGCCATTCTATCGTCTCCCACGGGCCAAAAGCACCACGAAGGATACCCGAGCGCTGCTAATTCTGGAGGTTGTCCGTAGTACAGCTGCTGCCAGCTCCGGCTTTTTAGTGTATGAATGGCCGACAAGATCCTGAGCGATCGGTGAGTGCAGATCCACCAACGCACAAAGTCCGTGAAGACCTTGACCGGGGGTTTAGAGTAGTCTACAGCGATGATCGGGGGTAGGTTCGGAACGTCCATCGACTCGTCAGCAAATTGTAAGAGCGCGAACAACTTGTCTCGGAGGTCTGTAGCTTTCAAGCTATGAGCTTTGACAATTATTTCAAGGATACCTTCCGAGGAGGTCTCCTCTCGGTGTGCTCGGTTGTGTCCCTCGAGCCGCACGATGCTGAACCATATAGATGGTACGATTGCAGACCTGAGGACGTTGCTCGGCTGCGACGCAGCTCTGACGAGCGCCGACCCGAGTTTCTCCGCTTGCAGAAGACGTATCACTGCGGAGATCACCGGCCACGTTACCTCGTCGGATCCGCAGCGGAACACTGCGACTCTCGCATTTGAGATCTCCTGGAGAACCCAAGTTCGTTTGAACCAGTCAAAATCGCAATTATTCCACTGGATCGTGTAGTCGACCATGTTGGTAATCTCGGCATTGATCACTTCTGACTCGATCTGTTCTATTTCCTCTGGGGTGTGCGTTCCCGAAGTACCGTATCGGGTTCGGAGACGTTCTTGGATCGCTTTCAAGGGGGCGAAACACTCACGCCTCGCAGGTGGACTATCGCTGACTCCAAGCCATACTACGACACGTGTGGCCTTTTGGTATATCGAAGGCATGAATGCGACCTGCTGAGATCGTTCTCTGAAGTTGGCTTGATCGATACAGACTGCGTCAACCCACAAGTTGCGTGGTGGGCCGCTCTCGGGTCTCAAGTGTTGTAGAGCTGCGTATAGATTTGCAGTAATGGCGATCTCGAAAGTAGGGTTGTCGCGTTCTGGGGTTTCTAGTGACCGCAGCTGGATCGTCTTTTCCGCAAGTCCATCACCCCAACAGTACGATAGGGATTCATATGCACCATGGTTAGAGTCGTCTAGTGATATCACCTGAATACTGCAGAAGAGAGGGTCTTCAAACGCCCCGGGATGCAGAGATAAGATACGCGTCTGCCGTCGAGACTCATCTAACGGGTTGTAGATGTCGAACTCACTTGACGCAGTCGGTCTCTGCGCAACTTGATCTAGCAAACTGCACTCTTCATCCTGAAAGCTCCCTTCCGCCTTGATTTCCACTTCGTAGACAAAGTTGGTCCATAACTGAAGCATTGCCATTGGGAAGACCTGTATGCTGTCACCCCCTCGGACGGATCGCAACCACACGCATCGAGCTTCATCGTTGGATTCCGTATCCCAGACATTTTCGTGTCTGTGCGGTTCCGAACGCGCGTGGAGGTTTCTTTGAAAGGTGAAGGACCAGATCCGCTCGTGGCATTCAGGTGTCGCAACCGCAAGGTCGAAGAAGGTATACGTTCTCTCGTAGGTGCCTCCGAACGTTCTTTCGTCGTCGCTCCAACCTAGACCGCCATGTCAGCCGAGCAGCCCCCAGCGGCTATAGAACACCTCTTAATGGTTCAGACTAGACCTTGATCGTGTGACAAAGTAGTGATCGTCACCTTGCTAACCGATTTAGCGAGCTTGGGTATTTCAAGCTCGACGTACGCTTGTCGATGGCAGCACTCGCCAACCTCCAAGCGGTCTGATCTCTTCACGGAGGAAACCCATCCCCGCCCATCTTCAGAAGTGGTGAGAGTTGTCATGTCGATCTGGTTTTTCTTATCTGTACCCTCATGTAAACCTTGCGTCGCCTTCCTTTTTCTTTTCCTTGCGATATATTTCCCTAGATGCTGTAATCAGGCAGCTAGACTAGGGTAATTTGGTATTATGCATCGCGAGAATTCCTGGGCTAGCGTAGGAGCCAGGTGAGAATTTCATCTTTCAATCCTTCTCCACATTCGGGTATGCGAGCCGAAAAAGTAGAGCTGGCCGTGGTCGGGATATTCGTGAAGGAATTCCCGTGTCATCCTTCAGTGATCAATTGCAATGCGTTTCCTCGATCCTTATTTAGGTAAAACCCTATTGTTTCTAGGTACGTGAGTAAATACGGGTGCGGAAAAATACCGTACGATTTTATTTCGAGACGCGGAAATTAGGAACCTACGGAACTCGACTTTACAGTTAACTCCCAAGTTTGACGTTGATCATGGATGTATTTGTTCGTTTTATTTCCAATTGTTGAGCCATAACTAATAACTCATAATATCAACAATTATATGTCGCGGGGTTGGTAAGAGATTTGAATACTTACATACTTCCTAAGATGTGATGAAAGTGATCTACCCCCTTACAGGCATCGTGAGCCATGAAGCAGCAGACCTCAAACCCACTATCATATTATATTGATTATTGATAAGGATTGTTTTGAATGACTTAATTCATGTATCTCCATACATCCGACTATCGCATCCATAAGTTCACATCACAACTTATGTAGAATACCTCATTGTTGAACTATGGATACATGGAAAATGTCTTGAGGATGTTGTGAATACCTACCACCTACCTGGTAAGTATGGAAGCTTAAGACTTTCTGAATACAACATACCACGTATCATGGAATTCATCATCAGTGCGAACGCAGCATCGTGTAAGTCGATCTCCCGTTCAGGGATGGCCCAAGATTAATCAACGATTGGTGGGTGGGGAGATGACTTGCTAGGGCTATGCGAACGTAATGATAATCGAGATCAAGGGTATTCGTCAACGGATTTATTACTGCCCAGTAAACTAGGACAGGCTATGATGAAACCCGATCTGGGGTATGATAAGTCATTTTGCCATACTTACAGGGAGAAGCGTAACTATCTAAGCACCGTCCCTATAAGTAAGCAAATATAATATAGTTAAGTACACTACCAAGTGAAATATCCTAACTAGAGGATGACAACCAATAGGACTGTAAATGGAAAAGAATGGCCACATAGCAACGCTTCAATGTTTCTTCGATATTTACTTCTGCATACTAACCTACGTAGTAGATAGATAGAGATCTGTAATGTGATCAAGATCGAAGGCCCTCTCGATAACCCCTGAACCTCAGAACTGGGCTTGCACAGACTGATGATATCCGAGGGAATGGACCAATCTACATACTTTGCATAAGCGGCCGCATGTCGACAAAGGAACTTCCATGTAAAAATATTTCAATATAGATACTTCGTGTCGATTTATAGAGTAGACCTCCGCAGGGCCCTAGTACGGAAGCTAGCACACTAGCCGAGACACTTGAAAGTGTCGATTTTTATCACAACATTAAATCGGTCATAGTTGAGACTCCCCAGGGAAAGAAGTCAGGTGTACCTACAGCGTGCGGTGTAGCGCTTTGACTCCGGTCTCGTAGTTAAGATCGTTTTAAACGGGGGTGAGTGGATATGTGTAAAGAAGCTATACTCCAAAGCTGGACAAAACTTCCGCAAATGGTAAATAATTACCGAGGCTTGGTGTATGCTAAAAGACACCGGTGCCATTAGGGCCGGGCTCGGATTTGTAGCCGGTGCGTCCTTAGCGTGTTGGATTATTGGTTCTCGGCTCCCATCTCCTGGAATCTGATCTACCATGTAAGAGGTTAGGGTTAGGTCTTCACTTCTTGTCTCTATCTCGTCGTTGATCCTGATTTACTAACATACTACTGTGTAAGGTAATCACTATCGCAGCTGAAACCAACTAAGCAGCATACTATCCAGGTATGCTTAATCCCTCCAAGGGATAGAACGTACCATGTATTGGTTGCGAACATGCCCCTGTGTAGGCAGACATAAGATTTTGGTTCAAATATAAATAACCAATTTATGTGCGCTTGATAGTTCTTGATGCCTTCACCGGCCTCGATAGTTACGGGTCTCCGAATACAATAGTAATTAAGCCTTATTCTTAGCTTCGGTGTATAAGTTATACCAATATGTATAGTACCTCGTAGGATTCCCCACGTGGTAGCCTAGTTCGTAAAAAAACTTCGCAGAAGTGCCGTTTTCCAGTGAATTGGTAAGCTCATCTTTATAGTCTCGCTTGTATTGCTATCTAGATAAAAAGTTGATTAGATCTCGGTAGTGATTGACGAGTATCTCTCGGCTTGGTTGGCAATGTGGAGCGGCCTAACCATACTACGTAGAGGATCAGGGGTTAGTACCTATAGTGCAAACAAGCATCGGAGACTACGGCACGGACGAACCCAGTGGATTCCATTGATCCGACCCGTCGAAGAGCAGAAGTCATGCAGGCCTAATCCTTGAGGTCTGGGGAGCAAACCTGTTATGGAAGAACTAGTTAGCCGCATTGACTGGTGAAGGTGAGAAATTCACGAATAGCAAACTGACGATGACCTATCATCGGCTAAGGGCACTGCTGGTTGATACTTGTCTATCACGACGCTTGCATACTCCATCTTACAGCCGAGAGATCCACACGAGCTGAAGAATTAGATCACGGACAGGGCCAGCTACATAAATGTATCCTCACCGGCTATCTTCTGTCGAGGACCACTTGGTCTCGTTTCCGGTCTTTGTTTTTTCGATCTGGTATTCGCGAGTGCTGTAGGGCAATAGTAAAAGATCACACCAGCGTAGAAAATCGTTGGTCTCAAATAAAATCCTTTGCCTCGGACGAGAATCTACGAATAGGGTAGACAATTGTGGCTTCCTCGAGCTCACCATGGCCCCCTCCATAGAATCGGTAGTTGCCATGTGCCACAAGGCTACAGTTCTGGGCAACAAGATATCAATTCATATGCTCGAGTACGTAGGCACCGTTGAGAAGCATGGACATCAGTTCGACGAATTGGCGCACGACTTCCTGGAGACATGCCGGATAATGTGGTCACTCGAGGCCGGCTTGACCGAATGCTCCAGGAGTAACCAGAGATTCCCATCGGAGATGATCGTGGAGCTCGAGAAGAAGTTTAGAGGAGCTAACACGGATTTCCAAGTTCTCGACCATATGCTGGGCCGACTCCTAGAGTACGAAAAGAAGGGCACGATGGGAAAGATTCAGAAGGGATGGCGGAAAATGTTCGCCGACAACGACGTCGAGAAGATGAGGGATAGTCTATCGAAGACGCGAGAAGCCCTGAGGATGAGCTCTCTTGTGTTCCAGTGGTCTCTCGGGGACGCCAAAATCGACGAGTCGGTCGGCATCGGCTACACAGGTCTTGCTGCTGCGCTCGACCGCATGTCCAGAGGAAAAAATGTCGCGGGCATCACGAGACTGAAGTCACTCAATGGCAACAACGTCTTAAATCACCAAACGGACGAGATTCCCCCCGTTTGGCCTCTCCCGCCGCAGACCATCACATCTCACAGCAAGAGCCCGGTGACGGAACATTCATCTCTCAAGGATCACCCTTCCCTGAGGGATCATTCTTCTCTACGGACACGTGATGATTCTCAGAATCAGGGCCCCCAGTTTCTGCCGGAGATACAACGCGAACCTTCGATATCCAACTACACTGTCGGGAGTGGGTCGTCTCGTGGTAACCGAGAACGTATAATGTCGACCGTCGAGACCATAGACCGATCTCTCGCGCAGAGCACGGCTCATTCAGGTGGTGCCACGGAGGTCGATACGCTGGTGGAGGATATGGACTCTTTCGACCCGTACAAGGTCATTCGCTTAAAGGCCGACCCTATCACTATGCCCCGATGGAGTCCGCGGAATACGGCTGGGTCTGACACGCCCGCGTTGAGAGAAGCGCTCATCTCAGCCGTAGATACGGGGAATCATAAACTGATAGAACAGTTGCTCGATCGAGGTGTTTCGCCTAATAGGGGCTCCGATGGTCATATTCTAAATCACGCTATTTCCCGCCACGACGCGGAGGCCGTTCGTATCCTCTTGCTCTTTGGAGTCGACCCCAACGCTCCGGATAGCCAAAATGTGACGCCGCTGTATTTCTCGGTCGAGGAATCATTCCGAGAATCAGTTATCATGTTAATGAAGTAAGTAAACGAAATAATGCGAATTTGGTGCTCATCGCTTTTTTTTTTTTTTTTTTTTTTTTTTTTTTTTTTTTTTTTTTTACATTCCTCTCATCATACTCTCGAAGAACGGGCGCAAGTTGCTAACTAATGGGGTTCCTTGAATAGATACGGCGCAGATCCAAACCTACAGGCTGGTTCTGGTTCTGAGACTCCTTTCGCTATGTCTATTCTCGAAGACAAATTTGATCTTGCCCGAATTCTCCTCACATACGGAGGTGATGTAAACCATATCATGGCGAATGGCGATACCGCATTATTAGCGGCTATCATAAAGAAGAGAACGAAAAGAATCATTGACATGCTTCTCGAATATGGATCGGATGCCAATGTAAAAAATAGAGAGGGTCATACACCTCTTTTCGAAGCCGTCCAATCGACTCGTCTCGAGATTGTCACAAGCCTCCTAGATCACGGTGCCAACCCTAACCTCCCGGGCCCAAAGCATATGGTATGATAAAACTAGTCCCTGATCAACCCTTGCCTTTTTAACTTGACTGCTAACTAGCCTGAAGTAAGTACGAGTTGAATCCTGAAGCCTTTCGAAGTTACAAGATACGATAGCAACGGATCTATGGATATTAATCAAGTCTGAAGTACTCAATGGCATGAATACTGACACTTATTAGGTTGTGGCCGGCGGCAGGGTTACCTCGGATTCTCGAACTGCTTCTCGCTCGTGGTGCCGACCCCAAGAAATCCCCAGGAGTCATGGAACTGGCAACCTCTATCAACAACAAGGATTCCGTCCGTGTGTTGCTCAAGGCCGGCGTCGATCCCAACGCTAAGAAGGATGGAATATACACGCCGCTGTGCTCGTCTATCCGCGACAACCGCGCAGACATATTCGAACTACTCCTCGCTAACGGTGCAGGTAAGCTCAAGCTTTTCTTCGCCTACCTTGGGATGAGCTAACTCGTGATCGCCAACTAACTAGATCCCAACGTACCGAGTGCTGAATATCCCGCGTTCAAATGCGTGACGCATTACCGGACGCAGTACCTCGCACCCCTCGTAGCTGCCGGTGCCGACTTGAACTCCCCCAAAGGCATTCTAGAAACCGCAGTCCACTGCAAGAATGTTGAGGCGCTCTACTGGCTGCTCGACACCGGCAAGGTCTCGCCTAACGACAAGACGCCCAAGACCGGCGCTACACCGTTGACCACGGCGATTCGAGAGAACCGCGCGGACTTAGTGGTAAGAGCATACAACTTCCGTGGTTTTGATGCCTTGCTGGACCAATGTCGGGCTGCTGCTAATATTTGGCCTTGTCAAACAGGATTTTCTCCTTGCCCGCGGCGCCGACCCTAATGTTAGAGGAGAGAACTGGCCGGTCTGCATGGCTGTGCGCCAACCTACAATTCTGAAGCGTCTGCTGCCGGCCTTAGCGGAACCCCGCGCGTTTAAGGGGGTGATGGAGATGGCTGTCGTAGCAAACCAGCTAGAAAGCATCAAGCTACTCCTCAAGGCCGGTGTCAGTGTGGAAGATCGTAACGGGGGTGTCTTCTCGCCGCTTACGACAGCAATCCGAGAGGACCGCAAGGAAATAGTACATTTCTTACTGGTAAGATACTCCTAGAAGATTCATACTTCCAATCGACCCTAGGTATATTACTAACTGAGAATCATATAGGAGGAAGCTGGCGCCGATGTGAACGCACCTGGAGAACACTTACCGATTGTCAAAGCGCTGCGAAGGCTTCACGGCGCAGACACGGAGATCATCGAGCTATTGTTAATACACGGCGCGGACCCGAACAAGATCTATCGTGGTCACAACGCCTACATCCAGGCGATCGAGAACGGCGATGCCGACATACTCAAGCTCCTCATCGAGAAGGCGGGTGTTGATTTCAACGCCAGGGACGATTCGGGGATGACGATAATCGAGATCGCTGAGCACCGGGGTTGGGAAGAAGGTCGCCAGTTGCTACTAAATGCACAGCCATCGTCATGAAAATAGATGTCCCAACTAACGAACACTCGTTAAGCAATTCCCCTTTGTGGTGATAATATGATATCTATCGTCCTATAAGGTCGGCTCGAGTAGGTGGACGAATAAACGACGGCCGCTCATGACGAATTTATACTAATCCAATAACGTTTTATATATTTTAGATGATATATAATATATTAGTGTCTGATTGATAATACGCGCTGGTTTTTACCCATGTGTACTTCGTACTTTTCGTGTGAATATTCATCTTAAAGGAAGGTAGAGAGTAATGTGATATCATGTAAAATGACGCTGTTCGCATCGGATATAAGTTTATTTTGTTGCACCGAACACCGAGGCCAATCATGAACAATTCCATTTAATCCTGAGAAACTGGCCATCTTCTGTTCACTTTTTAGTCCGTGACTTAATTACCTTGAATATCAATTACTTTAGACTACATCATGTTAGTCCTCGTCACCGGCGCCACGGGCAACATCGGCCGTCACGTTATTAGCAGCCTCCTAACCAGAGGCCACCAGGTCCGAGCACTTGCTCGTAATGCTTCTTCTAAGCTTTCGCCCGAGATACTATCTCGCCTTGAAAGCGTCGTGCAGAGCAGTGGCTATGACGACATCGCCTCCTTAGACCGTGGATGCGCCGGCGTTGATGCCATTATCAACGCCTACAGCGGGAGGCCAGAGCTCACGCTCGAGGGCCAACTCCTACTCCTGCGCGCAGCGGAGCGGGCCGGTGTGAAGCGATTCGTCGCCGCCTGTTGGAGTTACGACTGGACGAAGCTGCAGCTCGGCCAGCAGGAGAGCTACGACCCCTTCATCTCCTTCCACAACCATGTGGGGTTGACGTCCGAGATCCGACCCATATACATCATCTCCGGCGTCTTTGCCGAGGTCTTCTTCGCCGCTCCGGGACACGGGGACTTTTCGCCTCGAAACCACGGCTGCTGGGATCCGCAGCGCAAGAGGCTCGAGATCTGGGGCACCGGAGACGAGCCTTGGCATTGGACAACCGAGAGGGATGCGGCCGAGTTCGCCGCTGAGATTGTGCAGCGTGACGACGCGGTTGATGGGGGGTTTTGGCGTCTTTGTTCCGGTGTAAACACGCTGAAACAGATCGCCGCGGCATACGAAGCAGCTAGAGGGGTTAAAGTAGAGGTCGAGGTCATGGGAACGGTAGAGGAGCTAAGGCAGAGAGCATTGCAAGCGAGACGTGAAGGAACCCGGCGTAACTTTTGGTCGTATATTGGGTGGTTCTATCAGCTTTTCACCGTGGATGGAACGTGGGCGCTTAAGCATCTCGACAACGAGAAGTTAGGACTGCACACTACGACACTTCAGGAATTTCTGCTTCAGAACCCGACCATCTAGGGGGTATTAGTTAGCAGTCTGAGAGCTTCTATGAATCTCATGCATACGCATCGTGATCAAAAGGTTTGAAAGGACGGTATCCCGTGAGGAAAAGATGTAGCGCTACATGGTATGAATGCAAGAGGAGTGATACTTCTTATTAATGGCAAACAATGATAAATTCACAAAGATACCTCATGTAAGTGATGTGTCGACCAAGCTGCCAAGTTAGATGGTGTAGGAAAAGATGATTTCTTATTATCACATGTACAATATCAAGTCAACTCCGAGATCGGAGAGTTGAACTGGTGCTAAATCCCGTCTCGATGGAAACAATCAATTCCTTGTTGACCCATTTTTTGTGCGTCTCGATAAGGCAAGAGTATGCTGAAGAAAATGTGGAATTCAGAAGAGCTAAAAGTAAAAAGGGGTTACATAGCTATACCTATTCCGTTCATAAATAGCATACATAAGGCGTGATCGATCCACTTAGAGCCTCTTCATAAGAACTCCCTAACTTATCCCACGCCGAGGGTAGTCTCTAATTGGTCAATTCATGGATATAAAAAGATAGAAGCTAAAGCTAAAGGATTTTTCAGGTCTTGAGGGAGGAAAGTGCAGGTGGGGCAGACGCGTTTGCAGACACGACAGGGCGACAGGCGATAATCACGCGATGGGAAAGAGAGTCTAAGTTGGGATTAGCGAAATGATGATAAGGAGGAACCAGTGGAGATTTCTAGTAAACAGGGTGGTGAGGAGGTAGGTACCTAGGCCGCTTGGTTGCTGGGTAGGTAGGTGCCATACGCACGACCCTCCGTAAGGTTACGGTAGGTACTATTTCCCCGTTGCCGTTTGCTTCGAAGAGATAAGAATTTCTTGACTTTGATTTTTTTGACTTTTGACCCTTTTTCCTGATATTCATCTTTCCATCATCATCGTCATCAACAATAATAAACAAGGACATCTCAATCACATCCCATCAACACAATCACCATCATCGTAAACCATGTCTACTGCCTTCGTCCAACGTCCGGCTCCGGCCTTCACAGCCACCACCGTATTCCCTGGTGGTGAGTTCAAGGACATCTCCCTATCGGACTTCCAGGGCCAATGGTACGTGTCTCCTTTCCGCCAGCTTCATCTACCCATTCTCATCCTCTTCTCCGCTGCGCCAACACGCATATATGAACTGCCATTTGTGACTAACCACCAACAGGGTTGTCCTCCTATTCTACCCGCTCGACTTCACCTTCGTCTGCCCGACCGAGATCATCCAGTACAACGATGCCCTGCCGCAATTCAAAGCCATCAACACCACCGTGCTAGGTGTTTCAACTGACTCTCACTTCTCCCATCTAGCCTGGACTGAGAGACCTCGCAAGCAGGGTGGCCTGGGCTCGGACTTGCAGCTTCCCCTCGTTGCCGACAAGTCGCACAAGATCTCGCGCAGCTACGGTGTCCTGATTGAGGACGAGGGTGTTGCTCTGCGCGGCCTCTTCATCATCGACCCCAAGGGCGTGCTACGCCAGATCACCGTCAACGACCTGCCCGTCGGTCGCAACGTCGAGGAGACCATCCGACTCGTCCAGGCATTCCAATTCACCGACGAGCACGGCGAAGTCTGCCCCGCAGGCTGGCAGAATGGCAGCAAGGGAATGAAGGCCGACCCCAAGGGAAGTCTGGAGTATTTCTCTACTCAGGGAGAGGCGGGAGAGAATGGCCACGTCAATGGAAATGGCGAGTCTAAGAAGCGAGTCAGAGTGGACTAAATCACCCGAATCACCTGTGGGGAAAATTGGAGAAATGAATGCCGCTGACGTAGGAGTGCGGAGGGCGGAGGGCGGTAGGGACGTAAGGACTGTACATTATGTACCTAGATTCCCAAGCCATCAGGCCATGGCGACGCTTTAATATTAGACACCGAGGGTTAGATCATGCTTTATGTTTCGCAAATTCACTCTATTCTTTTCAAGGGTGGATATGAGCACAATATCCGATGAATATATTGTTTCTTAAAGTCTATCAGATGACTACTAAGTTGTCTTAGATCTGACTCTAACTCATATTCACATCAGTCAGGCACCCGGGGAGCTCACGTCAGTCCCCAAATATACCAATTACTTACGACTCATAAACACAACACAGGTATATAGCTCGACATTATACATAATATTGTAGGTTAAATCTTCGCACATCGAGTACCTAGTCTACTTGGTCGGCATGACGTCCTCCGGAAAATTACAAAGAATAATCTGAGGAGGAATGGCTGCGGGGAAATTTCTAAGGAGGCGTGCGGAGGAATTGATACTACGTCGTGGGAGAAATGTCACGGAAAGATAATCCGGAAGGAAATCACTGCAGAATGGAAGACGATGAAGTGCGTAATTCAACCCATTTCCAATATTACTTAGCAATTCCTTCGAACTGAAGTTAACCTCGTGTCTCCCGGCATCGCAGTTCTAATAAGAAACCTTTAATAGTATCAGGGGTTGAGCGGTTATTGTAAATAGGGGTGAGCGCCGAGGCAAAATCCAATTAGCTACCTACCATGTAAGTACCTACATACCTCCTACCTGGGTGCACAATCGAGTACGATAGACAGAACATAAGAAATGCATACCCAAGCCCACTTTGTTCCTCGAAAATCCACAGCACAATTATACTCGTAGAACCCTGGTAGCTGCCTCCAAGCTGTGTATCTCTCGAGCCAAAGTCTGACGCTGGCGCTTCGATGCCGCATCCTCGCCAGCTATTATCTCGAGCTGATCAGGATCGAGACTCATGGCGAACTCCGGACTCAGAATGCTCAGCGGGCTCTCGTCGCCGTCGAGCAAGAAATGGTTCACCACCTGCTGGGAGATGGCATCAATCAGACGCTCGCGAGACATGTCATAGTAGCACATGAGAGTGGTTGCGATGTCCTCACATACTTGCTGTGAATTGTCTATAGTCGAAATGCATTGACCGATCTTGTTTACGGGTATGTATCTTTTTTCATCATTGAGCGTGAGTGCATTGTCTTGGAAAGACTCGGAGATCCGTTTACTTCGTTCCTTCTGAAGGTTGGCGCTGAAATTGCGGTTCAATGTGCCGAGTCTGCCTCGACGCTCAATGTTAAGATGGAAGTTAGTATGACGCATAGCTCGACGATACGCATCGCGTAGCTTTTCAAGAAGGAGGCCGTCCCATAGCTCACTTCTGACTTGAGCTTCGGGACAGAGCTTTGTGAAAAGCTGGAATATGTAATCGTGGACCAGCAGGATGGCCTTGCAAGTATGCGAGATCACCAATGGCTCCCACTTCTCCGACTGTTCTTCAAACACCGTAGCGAGTATTGCTCCTCCAAACTAGAAACATCAATCAGTACACTGGATAGGTTATGAGGTGAGGTACCTACAGTTCCAACTTCTGGACCACGGCTAGATTCATACACATCCATGACGTGTTTAATGATCGGGCCATCCAAGGGCTCGGGACATTCGTAGTCTTCAGAATGAACAATATCTGAAAGTTCCGGATATTTGGCAAGAGAAATTTCAAACGAACTACTTTTCTTTTTGTGCGCGGGGGTCTCGTACTCTTCATCTTCGTCTTCGTCTTTGCGAGGGCCATAGTGCCGCTTATGACCTTTTTCCAACATGACGTTGGACAGAGCCTCATTTAACTTGATAGCTCTTGTGGCTAGCTTCAAGTTTGGCTCAGACTTGAAGATTGGGTCGCCCGTATAGTATCCATTCAAGGCTTGTTGCGTGATGGATTGGAACCTCGAGCCTATTCTGCCCAAATAAAGCCTTTGGGAACTCTGGTCAGATCTGGATGGCCCCATGGCCTCCAACTCCGACTTGCATATATGTAGGCGTCTCTCGATGTCCGCTTTGACGTGTGGGAGTTCTCTCCTGGAAATTTCCATAAGCAACTCGCGAAGGCGGACTTGTAAAGATGCCACGCCACAGCGGTCGGAGACCGATGACCAAGGAGGGGCCGTGAAAAATGCCATCTCTGCAGCAAGACGATCATCCATTGTTGAAATGGTATCGTCCGCGCTGCGGTTCTTGACAACACAATAACCGAGGGTCAGAATGTTTCGTTTGTTGCGAACCAGTTCGATGATCCCATTTTGTGTGGTATTCTCGGTGGCAAGATCCGGCTTAGTGAGCACGCCCATGGTTCTCACCCCGTTAGGATCAGCTGCCTCAGCAAGTTTCAGAATCTCCTGAGTTGCGATGTCGACGTTACATGGTATAACGGCAAGAATGCTATTTACTCGTCAGATAAGGAAGCCAGTCTCGATTTGGGGCACAAACATAGTCCTGCTATTGCTCATATAGGACTGGACCATGTTTCGAACCATGGTCACATCATTCTCCGTTGTGAGTCCTGGTAAAGGGTCAATACTCATGTTGATGGTGTATCCAGCATGACTCACCAGGTGTTGGGACTCGAAATATCCCAGGGACGTCTATGACCGTGAGATGAGCTTGCTATTGAGAGAACGAATTAGTTTATCAGCCCATAAACCACGGGGTAGGGAACTTACATCAGGGCCACTGATCTCGATTTTGAGGATGTCTTGGCTAAAAGCAGAAACCCCTGCACCATCATCACTAATATTCATTCGCAAACCCATTGCCTCGTTTGCCTATAGCGATAGTCAGTTAAAGAGATGATATCAAGTCAGTTTCTTGAGCGAACCTCTTCGAATATCTTGGCTAGATGCTCGTTATCGAGCTCTGATACCCGACGCTGGAATTGGAGGAGACGTGTCTTGAGTGTCTCTTCCGCGTCAGGACGAGGAATTATCGATACGTTGATACTCGTCTGTGGCTCACGACAACATGTTATCTGAGTAGCGTATCGAGTACACAACCCGGCGGCTCGGGGGAAAGAGAATCCAGTCAAGCTCTCAAGAACCGAGCTCTTCCCAGAAGACTGATCTCCGACTACGATGAGCTGCAAGAAAGTAAGTCATCTATATTGATCCGCTGGGTGCATGGACATACTTGTGGGAGAGGAACGATTGCACCGACGCTCAGCTCCCTTAACTTGTCGATCTTGGTCAATACGGCCTGGTTTCCCAGTCCAGCTCCGGCGGTCGGCATATTGATGGTGACTATAATAGTTACAACTGGAAGTATAAAGGTGCTTTATCAGAGATAATAGAGGTAATAAGAGGTATCAGGAGAAAGGAGACAATACAGCTCCCAAAACGAGGAGATATATACTAGCCCGACTCTCCCACAGTGAAGTATACAGTTCCAATACAAGCGTTTGCGCCGGGTAGACGACAACAGGAGTCAACCAATTGCATTTGTATAGCATTTTGTAGTCATTGTTCATTGGCCGTTCGGTACACAGGGACTTAGTTTTCAACGTTGTCATTACGATACGGGAAGCGGCATCCCGTAAATAGCAGATATGAGTACTCATAATTATGTTTCTTCCCGTTGATATCGCTTGGCTTCTGGGTCATGGAGGCTTAGTTGTTTGCGTTGGTCCTCTTTTCACACGTTGCACCAATCAATTTCATACTCAACTTATACACACAGCACGAGACAAATAAGGCAATCGGATCCAAGACTCTATAAGAGGTAGCTATTCGAATAGAAACATGGCTCTTTGGACTGTTTCCAATAGGTTGCTGCTTATGGTGAAAAGAAGCTGGTAATTCGATCTCAATTTTCAAGGCGTCAGCAACGGCAAGCTACATCGGATTACATGGCCTAGGTGAGAATGCCACGTCTAAAGCCCCTGTTATTGTGATCCATCGACCATGTCACCTCAAAAGGCCATCCACATTAGGGAATCCTGTCCATGAAGCATCATCTATTAGGTGTCATGTAATTATCCGAATCTAACCTTGGTTTCTTGGAAACTAGAAATATGATACTTCTCTCTGATGGTCCATGTAGATAGCTTTTTTCTTTTTCTTAAAAGAATGTCTGTACAATGTCACGTTGCAAACCATATGGTATGAGATGTAGCGACGTTGTTGTGTGCGGACTTCCAACCTAGCTGTAATATATCGCGGTATACATGCAGCAAATCTCTTTGTCCATGGTGTTTCAGGTATATCTCCTCTCTTGGGCGCATCCCTTCCCTTGGGTATGCATCTTCAAGGCGGGACTATACCTCTGACAATCTTTACAGCGTCTTCAGGAAGTATCTTGCAATACCTATCAAGGGTCATCTAATAGAAACTTTGAATATGTGCATATTAGCGAAGTAGGTGCTGGAGAATACGGTATATGAGGTATATGTTGTTGTATTGACCAGGCTGGCAAGTAACGCCACCACTGCAACGCCGTGGCAACCAAATGGTGGCCACCACGCTTGCAACGCAACCCATATAGGATTTTTTTATATT